>PVJI01007895.1:0-74858 GCA_004026765.1 Micronycteris hirsuta | reverse complement strand
TTTTTTATATTTTTTATTTTTAGAGAAAGGGGAAGGGAGGGAGACAGAGAGGGAGAGAAACAGCAATGTATGGTTGCCTCTCACATGGCCCTCACAGGGACCTGGCCCGCAACCCAGGCATGTGCCCTGACTGGGAATCGAACCGGGATTGTTTGGTTCCCAGCCCGCGCTCAATCCACTGAGCTACACCAGCCAGGGCATGACCTTGGAATTTTTAACCTACCTTTCAGTCAGTCTCTATGGAGTCTGCGTATCAGTTCTTCATTTCTAAGGTATTTATTGAGCATCTACTATGCGCCACCTCATTTGTAGCGTATGGCAGTGAATCAAACGGACCTGGTCTCCAGCACGGAGGTGCCAGTCTAGCCACAATGAGCCTCACCAGTGCCCTTTGCAACCCCATGAGATCCCAGCAGGGACTCCCCTCTGAAAGGGGCACCCTCTTGTTTCCATTTTGCAGATGGGATCATCAAAAGGTGGGTGGGAGCCGGGGCCCACCCAGCCCCACCTCTCTTCCATTCGAATGCGGACTTGGGAGAGTTCAGTTGAGGAGCATGGGCCACTGAAGCCCAGAGTGAATTCCGTGGGCCCCGCCCTTCAGCCTCCACTGGGATGGGCCTTTGTGGATTCCGAACAGATACATTTACATAAGAAATGAACATCAGTTCTACCTGGGCTCCGCCCCGTGGAGTGATTTACAATTCCTCAAACAGGGTGGTCCCACTTTCTAGTCTCAGCATCACACTGGGTCCTCAGTTCCCATTTATTTCTATGGACTTTCCACTCTACCAGTGACTCTGAGTCACTGAGGGCCTCAAAAACCAACCAAACAAACAAAAAAAGTCACAAAAAAAGGATAAATAAAATTATGGTAGCTTCTCAAAGTTTACATCAAACAAACAGCCTTTTTTTTTTTTTAAACAAACAAGAAATGCAAATGCAATGTGGTTGTATTGTAAAAAAGTATGGATTGACTAAAAGTAGCAGAGCTGTTGAACAGGGCTCTGGAGCCAGGGTTGACCTGGGCTCAGTTCCTGCTTCTGTCCCTTCATAGCTGTGGGACTAGGGGTAAATAAATGAACCTCTGTCAGTCTGTTTCCCCATGGGTCCCATGGATTCCCTAGGCAATGCACATCCATTGCTGGGGCAGTGCCTGCTCATTAACGGGTTTTATTTCAGGCAATACCACCAGGCAGCCCCACGGTGGGGTGGGGTCAGGGGGACGCGGGGACCAACTGTGCAGCTGCAATGGTGTTTCCCGTGAGTGTCCTGGTGTCAGCGGGCGTGCTCACACCTGGAGAGGTCCAGAGTCAGGATTTGGGGCCAGTGCTGACTGTGCAGCCTCGTGGGTGGGCGCAGCCCTGCCGTCTTCTTTGGAGAAGCCTTCTGGGACCCTGCCACGTTCACCTGACCCATCATGTCTTTGCCTGGCTGAAACAGGCACCAGCAGGACACTGTTAATGACACTGATTGCATGGCAGGGAGCGAGTGAGGGCCAGGAGGCCAGAGGCCACATTTTACCCAGCTTTGTGCCTCTCCAGGCCAGCCCAGCAGGCAGGGTCGGACTGCCTGGGTTTGAGCCCTGGCTCCCACACTTACCAGTTGAGTGTCCCTGCTATTGCTTAACCTCTCTGCTTCACCGGGGATAACAGTGATGGTAGTTCCCAAATGAGAGGATTATTTTGATAAATAATACAAATTATGTACGTGGAGCACCTTTCCCTGCTCCTGGCACACAGCAGGTGTTGCTTTCCCTCGGGGATTTGCTCAGCACAGGCACATCCTATGCCATTTATGCACCAGGTCTCCTAAATGACAGGGAGTCAACAGGAAACAAAATAGACACCCTGCCCCGCCCGCCTGGAACTTCCATTTTAGTGGGGCAGCAGACGGGTTAGATAAGGACAGAGGCTGTGGAGGGAAAAATGGGAAGGAGGCCAGGGCAGGGGGAGCCCCGGGAGGGGGTGTCGTGAAGGTCACAATTAGATGTATCATAAGCGTCTGTGTGCCGATGGGGAAGGGGTGGCTCTGGGCTGGCCAGGCCTGTGTCTCAGTGAAATCGCACACAGTGGGTCCGTGCGGGGAGGGTGGGGTAAATGCACAAAAGTCCGCCCTACCCCCGCATATCATAATGAAGTTATATGCGTGACAGACTTATACATACGATCGCATTCACAGTCAGGTACGTACACAGACATACCCATGACAGACCTATATACTGATTTCCTGCCTCTGAGTCACTGGGGGAGGGGATGACATCAGCAGAGGAGGGAGGTGACGGCCTCGCTGGCGTTGCTTCGGGCTCACCGCGTCCCTGGCACACAGCTAAGCCCTTTCACGCACATTTCCTTATTTAATGTCCCTCCCTTCCCCACCAGACCGGAAGCTTCCCAAGCCCGGAACTTTCCACGCTGGACCGAAAGCTCCCGAGCACAAAGCTTCCCCACCAAACCGGAAGCTCATGAGCACGGAGGCATTTTCTCGACACTTTACTGAGGTGCCCAGAACAGAACCAGGCGTGTCGTGGGTGCGCAACGCCTATTCCGGGGAGTGAATGATACTCAGTAAGTGTTTGCCCAATCAGGTGACGCTGCTGCGCCCAAGTACGCACGCCCGGCACTGGCCCGGCAGTGGCGGAGGTGAGCGCCGCGTCCAGGTCCGCGCGGACTCACTGTGGCGCGTGTGCCAGCGCCAGCCTTTCCCGAGCGTCGTGGGGGTCCTGGAGACCTGGGGACCCTGGGGCTCGTGGGGAGGGGCCCAGGCAGCAGCTCCCGCAGAGACCCGCTGGTGGCTGGGGCGGAAGGGCAGTTGGTGCCAGCACTGGGGATTATAAGAGGTTTGACTTTTCATCCACTGGCTTCAGATTCCTGGGACGTGCGAACTGGGCCCGCAGGAAGCGTGGTGTCAGCAGAGAGCAGGGGTCACCTGTTAGGACAGTCGAGCTCCAGTTGGAACTGCGTGCACACTGAGCCTCCGGGTGCAGGGTAACTGAGCAGAAAGTGTTTCTGACTCTCAGGGGTGGGGGATGCCATCGTGGGTTGTTATTTTTAACGTCTAAAATTTCTTTTTTTTTTTAAAGATTTTATTTATTTATTTTTAGACAGTAGGGAGGGGAGGAAGAAGGAGAGGGACAGAAACATCAATGTGTGGTTGCCTCTCAGGTGGCCCCCACTGGGAACCTGGCCCGCAACCCAGGCATGTGCCCCGACCGGGAATCGAACCGGCGACCCTTTGGTTCGCAGCTCATGCTCAATCCACCGAGCTACACCAGCCAGGGCTAACGTCTAAAATTTCTTGATTAAAGAAATCGGCATGACACAGTTCCAACAGAACAAAGGGGATGTATTTGTTGAAAAGTAAGTTTGGTTGTCCTCCCTGATCCCCATTCCTCTTCCTGGGGCCGCCACTGTCACCCGGCAATGCTTTCCTTCCAGCGAGTCTGTGCAAATGTAAGTGTGTGGTGTATACCCTTCGTATCCTTATTTCTTCACACCTTACACATTCCTTTGCACTTCGTTTTTTTCCCCTTAAAATAATAACATAGATCTGTGGCCACCTTTTTCATGCCTGTATGCTATTCCATTGGGGGGATGGACCATGGTGTATTTACTGTTTAACAATGATGTTATTTTGTTTTCTTTTTAACAAAAATTATACTGGAAAGAACCTACCTGAATAGTCATCTTTAAAGTGTATGTACATTCCATTATAGATCCATGCATATTATATAGAATTAGAATTTCTGGAGTAAAGGGCATGGTCATTTAAAACTCTTACGGTTTTTGCCAAATTACACCCCCATGAGATTGTATCCATGTTTCTCATCACACATCTGATGACTGCTTCCCCGTATCCTTCTAGACACTGCATATTAGCAAGCTTTTTGATATTTGTAACTCTGATCGATAAAAATGGCATATCCTGCCCTGGCTGGTGTAGCTCAGTGGATTGAGCACGGGCTGGGAACCAAAGGGTCCCAGTTCGATTTCCAGTCAGAGCACGTGCCTGGGTTGCGGGCCAGGTCCCCATGAGGGCCATGTGAGAAGCAACCATACATTGCTGTTTCTCTCCCTGTCTTTCTCCCTCCCTTCCCCTCTCTCTAAAAAAAAAAAATAAATAAATAAAAAGGCATCTCCTTATTTATGTCGATATTTATCAGGCGGAGAATTTTTTTTTGCGTGTGTGTGTGTGTTTTTATACAGGCCTCCTGTTCATATTTCTTGCTTTTCTTTCCCATTGGGTTGTCTTTGTAAAAGCTTTTCATGGATTACAGAGTTTAGTGCCTTGTCCTCAGACCCCTTCGGATCGTACGGGTCAGGTTTGGGGCTTAGTGCAGTGGGAGAGGTGGGTTTCTGGGGGAGCAAAGACAAAGAAAGGGGCCTGTGATGCTGTGTGAGTTGGTATAGATCAGGAGAGACTTCTCGAGCAGGTGATAGAGAGATGAGTCTTAAAGGATGAGATGAAGGAAGAGAATGTTTCCCAAGAGTGGATTGCACCGCAGAACGTCATAGCAGGAAATTAGGTGAGTGTTGGTGGGAGGATGGGGAACTTATTAAAAATTCTCACCTCTGAAGGAGGAATGCTAGGAGGGGATCGGTGTGCTGGCAGCCAGCGACAGTGGAGAAGGCCAGTATGGAGTTAGTAGACTCTCCTGTCAGCGGCAGGAAGACACAGAGAGGGTTTTAAGCAAGTGATCAGGTTTGTGTGTGGGCACCCTTCTCCAGGCGCTCTGTCACGTGGGGTGCAGGAGAGCAAGACTGGAGAACGGAATCCAGTTAGTAGGAGGCTGTTGCAGCCAGCTGGAGGAAGGTAGTGGCCTGACCAGGGCACTGAGCATGAAGCAGGGAGGTGGGGACACTCTCAAAAACCATGTTTGGGAGGTAGGACTGGCAGAACTGTGAGGCGGAGCTGTGGACAGTAGGGGTCCAGGTACAGTTTCTGTCACAGGACAGGGACTTGGGAGAGGTGGACACAAGAGATGCTAAAGCAGCTGGAAACACACAAACCTGTGGATGAGTGGTAACTGGCTTAGCATTCCAGAGAGTTCTGTGAAGTTCTGAGCCTGCTAAAGAACCCCTGGGGCGCTTAAGCTGCTTGGGAATACGTTTCTTTTCCTTCTGACCGAAGGGTTCTTCTCCTCCCAAGAAAAAAGAGTTCCTATCCAGGATGTTCCCGTCCTGGTCCCTCGCTCTGCTGACCCCACGCAGCTTGGAGGAAGAGGCCTCCCCTGGGCCAGCAGTCAGCCCAGGGTCTTTGCCAAGTGACCCTGGCAGCTGCAACCTCCTCATGCCCCTGGGGGCCAGGGCCATGTCCAGAAGGCTCCATCTGAGGCTGGCCGGGGTCCTGGCTGTCCTCTTGGCTGGCAGGGGATGGAGCCAGTTGGCTCTGCCTCTGAGCGGGCGTCACAAGCCCACACTTGCTCTGTGCCCCTGAGGCTGCCTCGCTCCTTCATTGGTCCAGGCAGGGTCGTGCTCCTTTGCCTCTCCCCCCCCCCCGCCCCACACCCAGGAGCGCCGAGAGGCACAGTGGTCTTGATAAAACAACCACCTTCAAATGAACGGGACAGCCTTTGAACGTCTGAAAGGCAGTCGGGAACATCCTTTCAATTCGGTGGCCCCGCATTTATGAAGCGTTCACTCTCTGCCTGCAGAATTTTGTCCTCTCTCTCTCTCTCTTTTTTTTTTTTTTTTTTTTTGGTAATTAACATAGATTTGCTTTCTAGGTTCCAACTGCTAATATGATAATTTAACAAACAGAATGAGGTCATTTTGGTAACACAAACATTTGAAATTGGGGTTTGAAGATGAAGTAATCAACGAGCCATCAATGTGTTTAATGTTGGGGTCAACGCCAGGGCATTTCTGAGAGCAAAACGGGGCCATTTTCCTAATAATGCTGGGACAGTCGCTGTCAAGGGGGACTGCCCTGTGCAAGCTGGGTATCTGTCCTGTTCACAGATGACCGGCTCAAGCTTTGGCAGCCCGTTTATTTCTGAATTGTTTTTCTTTATTTTCTTTATTACTTATTTTTTGAAAGAGAGAGGAGGAAGGGAGGGAGAAAGGGAGAGAAACATCGACCTGTGGCAGTTGCAGGCACCCCGACCAGGGATGGAACCTGTACCCCAGGCATGTGCCCTGACCAGAAATTGGACTGGCGACCTTTCACTTGCGGGACATCACGCCAACCAACTGAGCCGCCCCGGTCCAGGCTCTGAATTGATTTTGATGGTGAGAACCAGGGAGGAAGTCCCGTTCACATAGGGAGTGACATGGTCGTTTTGTGTGTTTCCAGATGGCTTTACAATGGTAGTTCTCCATCTCAGCTCGTCTAGGGCAAGGATTGGCAGACAAAATCCAGCTGCAGCCTGTTTTTATAAGTAAAGTTTTATTGGGACACAGCCATGCCCACACTGGCTATGGCTGCTCCTGTGCTGCCCAGGCAGAGCTGAGTAGCTGCAATAGAGACACCAGGGCTTCATACCTCAAATGCTTAGTGTCTGGCCTTTCCTAGAAAAAGTTTGTTGATCCCTGACCTGGGGGACTTAAATCCCAGTTTCTCTGTCCCAGAGACCCTGATTTCATTGCCCCAGGGGACAACCTGAGCACTAGGAGTCTTCAAAGTGCTTTAGAAGAATCTAGGCTGCAGGGACTGCTGAGTGGAGGCCCTGGGGATGAGGGCGGGGCCTGACCTGGGAGAGAATTTCCGCCGAAGGAACAGATAGATGGTGAGGGCGCAGCTGGGGAGACTGCGTGGCTTGAACGCAGCCTCTCTGCTGGGGCACAGAGAGCTCAGGGAGGCTTCAAGGTGAATCTGGTGGGAGGGGGTCATTGTTCTGTGTGGCCCTCAGAGGTGACCCTTGGGCTGGTGAGTCAAGATCGCAGAAAAACAAATGGCTCTTGTGACCGAGTTTCAGGCAGCTCCGTAATCCAAGGCAGCCACTGCTGCCTCTCACAGCCAGGCTGTGCCTGTCCCTGTGGTGGGGGCAGGAGCTGGCCACTTGCTGGGATGTTGGAGATGACAGGGCAAGCCCAGGTGGGAGTCTGGGTCAGATGACAGAGTGGCAGGCGGGACGTCCTGATGTGGGAGCCCATCACCCTCAGGGTCAGGCCTGCACTCACCACCTACCTTCAGCTGAGTCCTTGGGAAACAGACTTCGAACCAGAGATTTGTCAAATGCGCAGGGAGTTGAATGGGGTGTGTTCTCGGAGCCACACCTGTGAGGGAGGTGGGCAGCTGGACTGGGCGGCGGGGGGTCTCGGCCCATCCCCTGGGGGTGCTCTGAGCTGAGTGGGCCCTTCAGAGGTGTCCCCAGTCCAGGGGGAGATGGTATCTTGCCAGCCGTTGGAGGCCAGCTTTGCCCTAGGGAAGGGCCCGGGCTGGATGAGGCAGCTCTCTGAGGCCCAGGGCAGGCACCAGGGAGGAGTCCTGACCCCCAGCCTTGGTCCTGGAGGGCAGGTCTGAGGCTACAGCATCTACAGCAGCTGTGTGGGCCGAGCGTCATGCCTAACCTCTCTGAGCTCCCACTGTACAAAATGGAGTGGCTGGGGTGTCGGGAGGGTTGGGGGCACCGCATCCAAAGCCGCTGGCCCCGGGTATGGCCTCCCAGAGGTGCTGGCGCGTTCGTTCAGTCTAAAGGATGTGGGGATGTGTCGCGCTGTTGTCCGAATGGGCCTGAGCCTCCCTTTCTGGTGGAGAAATCGTGGGGAATCTGTCAGGAGACAGTTAGTGGTCTGTGTCACCACCAACTGGTGGTGTGACCCTAGGCTGCTGCTCACTTCAACTCTCTGGGCCTTAGCTTTTTATCTTGTAGATAGGGATAAGGACACCCATGTGACTGATCTCCTTGGTGTGCTGGGGAGGGAGTGGAGGTCACGAGCCAGGCAGGTGAGAGCTCTGCACGGGAAGAGGTCGTCAGCCTGACCAGGGTGGGCGTGGCAGCAGGTGGCTGAGCCTGGAGGGTCCCAGGTGAGCTGGGACCCATGTCAGGCCTTGAGTGCAGCCCCGTAGCCATGTCCGCACACCCATGTGGACATGCACATACACACATATGCATGGGTACATACTTCCTTTGACACATTTGCATGTACACACACTCCGTATAAGCCCATATAGGTATATGCAAATGAGTACAAATGCACTCAAGCATATGCACACGCTTTTGCACATGCCCCTTACACAAGCGTGCATCCCCAAGTGTTTGCACCTACTCACACACTCACCCAGAGCCAGAGGCTAGGAGTGGAGTCATCAGAGGGCCTGGCCCCCTCCCAGCTGCCGACCCTATTGCGGGAGGCAGAGGAACGAGACTGCCAAGCAGCTCAGACGGGGGCCATATGTGTGCAGGCCAGGCTGGCAGAGCTGTCCGTCTGCCTCTTGGCACGGGCTGCCAGGCTGGCAGGGGCCATGTGCCGGGCCATGGAGTCCAAGCCAATGCAGACGGGCTTCTTCGGGAATAGGGCTGGTCTGCAAAGCAAACAATGGGGCAAGCAAACCTAGCTTAGCTTTCCATGTACTGAGGTGTCACCGAAAACTCTGAAATGCACCAGCGAGTTAATGGTGTGCAGCGCTGACCAGTGGCTTTGGGGAGGTTTCATTTGCCACCCCTCTGTTTCTCCCAGTCTTCTATGGCCGGCACACACTGGTTTCGAGTAATAGCCAGGGTCCTAAGTGCAGTTGAGGACGTGTGTTGATGGTACTCGTCCTGCGTCCCTTCCTCGGCCCCAGCCCCTCGTGTGCTCTCCTGTGCACCTTGTGGCTCTGGCGGAGCTGACAGTGTGGAAGCGGGGACCCCAAGCTGGTGGGCCTGGCCTGGCTCCGCAACTCCCAGTCCCCCACTGGGCTACTCAGTCCTTCCTCGTCATCTCCTGCACAGACCTGCAGGGGACCGCTGTCCCTGTCCTCTGGGATGTCAGAGTGTCTCTGGCCAGGCCCCCGCCCCTCTCCATGGGAGAGACCCTTCTGCAGCGGGTGAGGCTGGCGCCTAGAGAAGTCACCGTGGAAAAGAAATCCCTTTGATGGTAAGACAGATTCTTTATTCTATGTGCAACTAAGAAAGAAAAAAAGCCTGCCTTTGGCTGTAAGTCACTTTCTGCTTCCAGAGATATTAACATGTGAAAAGCTGAGAATCAGCGAAATGTGTATGTAGACAGATGGATGGATAGAGAGATACAGCAGGAGGGAGGGAGCAAGGGAGTGAGAGTCCATCTGAGACCAAGTGTGTGTGAGTTTGTGGGGGGGGGGTCCTGAAAACGCCTTTGATTACCTGGCCTTGGCTGTTCCTGGAGTTGACAGCACTGTTTATGAGCCAATAAAGACCCATCATTCCTTCCGCACACGTGAATCATTTCTGTGATTCACAGTGGAAAGAGACTGGCCCGATTCATCTGCTTCTGATCTCATTCATCGCCCAGACGCAGGGCACAGAAAAGGTTCTTCTGTTCTGTTGCGTCCACGTGGCTGAGGACCCGTCGAGGCTGGTTTGGACTGAGCCCCATCAGATACCTGCAGAACGGAAGTGGGGTCACTGTGGAAACTCCTTGTTTGCAAGCATAGATACCTCATTGCAAAGTAACATAAGCAAAAAGTGGGGTTTATTGGCTCATGAATGTGAAAAGTCCAAGAGTAGGCGAGCTTCAGGCACAGATGGATCTAGGGCGCCCATGACTTTCCAGGATGTGGTCTCTGTCTTTCTGGGTTCTACTTTCTTCTCTGTTGGCTTCACGGTAAGATTGGCTGTCCTTGCGAGGTGACTCTGGTCACACATAGACCTTCCAAGTTAGCAGTTGCAGTGGAAAGAGATTTTCTCCAAAAATTTCTGAGTGCTTAGGATTGAGCACCAGTGGAGCAACTGGGCAGGAACTTGTCATCTTAGAGATTCCTGGCACTGAACAGGAGCGTGCTGATTGGCCACATTGGGTCATGTGACTTGGTGTAGGTGGGGCATTGATGATACAGGCTGAAAATGATGGATGATTCCTTCAAAGGAAAGTGGGGTTCTGTTACCAGAAGAAGGCAGGATGGGTGCCCAGTTGGTATCCCCAGCAGCTTTACCCGTCTCTTCTGGGTTAATACCACCCCAGGGGAGGCCCCAGATGTTAGCCAACTGGTCCTCAGGGTCTGACCTCTCCCCAGAGAAGCTCTTCCCTGGCTGCCGTCTGGGGACCTCCCAGCATTCGGTAGGCCCTGGGGCCCGACTCTCCCCCTGCAGAAATGAAACAAAGGAGGCCAGGAAGGGGTGTCCCTTGGGGAGTTCGACCCCGGCCCGCCACAAGGAACCAGGAGCCCTTTCTGGGCGCCACTGCGTGATCTTCCTCCTTTGTGCCTGCAGAAAATGTGGTCTTAATACAGCGTGTTTAACAATGCGGGCAGGATCAAAGGGCAGCCCTAACTGACGGAGGGGTGGGCTTCCACCTGTTTACTCTCCGCAATAATTCCACGCGGCAGGCATGATTAGTCTTGTCATCCTCATGTCATTTGTGGGGGAGAAGATAGCCAAACAGTTTGTGGCTGGAAGGCATGACACTGAACAGACACCAGCCCCTTGGGTCCACAGGAAGGATGGCGCTCGACCAGATATGGAAGCCTGTCCCGGCTCGTGCCGAGTGGAAGTGGCTGCCTGTCTGAAGAAGCCCTAGGGTCCCGGAGCCCAAGCCCGCCGCTGGCCAGCTGGGTGGGCTGAGATGACAGAGGTGCCCTCCCTGGCAAATTCACCTGTCTCCTGGGGCTCTTGTAGGATCAAGTGGGATGATGCTCATAAAGTGCTTGGCAGGCTATCTAGCACACAGTAGGTGCTCAATCAAGAGGCTGCACCGGCTGTTCTTGTTATTATTGGACCTTCCCATTTCCTGCACTGCTGTCAGGAAATTTTCACTGTGGCTCCAGGTGCATCACCTTTTACAGCCCCTCCTGCTCACAACCCCCAAAGGCCCTGTTTTCTCAAAGCGGGGTTTCCCGACCTCAGCGCTGTTGACGTTCTGGCCCTGGTGATTCTCTGCCGTGGGGGCATCCCGTGCACTGTAGGGCGTTTAGCAAACTGGCCCTCACCCAGCAGGTGCCGGCAGCATCCTGTCTGCCCCACCAAGTTGGGACAACCAAGAATGCTTGCAGACACTGCCAGTGACCCCTGGAAGGGTTACCCTGCTCCATACTAGCCCCTCCCCAGTTGAGAAGCACTGCCCTACCTCAGACCCAGAGCACTGTCATGGCCTAGTGTGACAGTGTGGTCTGCTGGGCTGGCTTCCACAGACCCCTCTGGGGTCACCCAGCACTGGGCTCCTCCTGCTCTCTCTGCTTCAGCCCCTCTGGTCTCTTGGCCACAGAGACTTTGCACCTGCCATTCTGTCTGTGAGGAGCCCAGGCTGGCCGTCCTTGCATCTCACCTCCAGCTCATCCTTCAGACCTCAGCTCGGTTGTAACTTTCTCAAGAAGTCCTCCTGATTTGTCCAAATAGGTTGCACCCCCTCAGTCTCGGCCGTCACTACAACAGCTCCTTTCGCAGCACTTGTCACAGTTGTAATCATTCATTTATGTCTGTGATTCTTTAATTAAAACGCACTCCCCACAGTGGAGTGTGAACTCCCTAAGCATTGGGAGTGAGTCCTCCGTGTCCAGTGGGGAGCACCCAGCGGAGTCTCGCTGGATGTTTGTTGGATGAGCGAGTGAGTTCTGAGCCAAGCAGCGTCATCTCATAGGCTAGCGGCTGGCCCCTCCCAGCCACTGCCCTGGACCCCGGTGGTGCAGAGAGAGCACCCTGGGTTGGGTGGAGCCCCGGGGAATGGCAATATTTGTCCTGTTTTGTTTTTACACTTTTTATTGGGGTATAACATACCCCAATAAAATGCACTGATCTTAAGTCTACAGCTTGATGACTTTTACAAAGATAATTTTTTGCGAAGCCAACACCCAGATCAAGATACAGAACATTGCCAGCATCCCAGAAGCTCCTTCACCACCTCCTAGTAATGTCCCACCCACAGGGGACCACCGATCTTATCTCTGTCATCATAGATGGACCTTGCTGGCTGTGGATGTCATGTTAGTCAGACTTCTCCAGAGACACAGAACCAATAGGGTGCTTATCCAGAGGATTTATTGTAAGGGATTGGCTCACACAGTTATGGAGGCTGGCAGGTCCAAAATCTGCAGGATGAGCTGGCAGGCTGGAGACTCGGGGAAGAGCTGATGTTGTCATTCAAGTCCAAATGTCGTCTGCCCGCAGAATTCCTTCTTGCTCTGGGAGGTCAATTCTTTGCTCTGCTCAGGCATTCAACTGATTAGATGCCGCCCACCTACATTATATAGGGCAGTCTGCTTTACACAGAATCCACTGGTTAAAATGTTCATGTCAGCCAAAAAAACACATCCAGAATAGCGTTTGACCCTGTTTCTGGGCACCGTGGCTCAGATAAGGGGATGCACACAGGTAACCCTCGCAGAGGTCCCGTAACTGGAATTCTGCAGCACGTCCTCATCTGTGCCTGGCGCCTTCTGCCTGGCGTTGTGTCTGCGAGCCTCATCCGGGTGGTGGTTCAGAAGCCACGGTTCACTCTTTCTTTCTCTCTCTCTTTGTTGCTGTGTGCTACTCTGTTGTGTTAGTGTACCGCCATGCATTTTCATCACTGATGGACGTTTGCTTTGTTGGCGTGGATTTTGCTTGGCGGCCATCCCTGCTCGCCTGTGGAATTGCTGCGTTACCGGCACACACACGTCTTACTTAGCAGATACCGACAAGCGTCCTCCTGGTGGGTGTACCAGGCCACGCCCCTCCGGCAGGGTAGGGGCCTTCTGGTCCCTTCACCTCCTCAGGGATTCTGCCTGCTGGCAATATTTTTTATTTCAGCCATTCCGGTAGGCGTGGGTTGGTATCTCATTGAGGTTGTAATGAACCTTTTGTTTAAAAAAATTCTCTGTTGGGTGAGACCACCTATAGCCTCCCACCCAGTCTGAGAAGTTTCTTTATAAAGACCATCCTGGGCACCAATTTTCAGAGAGAAGGAGATGAGCGTTTACCTCGCACCCCTGTCTGTCGGGCACGGTGCTAGGGGCTTTCCAGATTTCACCTCACGTCATCCTTAAAGCAACACTTCAAAGATGCGGACACCCCTGGGCATAGACTGGGGACAGGCCACACTGCCACTTCCTCAAGACCTGAGCATGCAGACGAGACGTGGGGTTTGCACTCCCCGGGGAGCCGGCAGGCAGGCGGGCGCGGTATGAATGTGACGGATGTCCCCGCACAGAGAGCTGCTTTTGATGGGAGCCGGGCAGGAATCGCCTGGTCTTGGGGGCGCTCGTCCTATTTCCTGTTGGTCCCTGCACCTGGACCACAGGTTGCGGGTCAGGGAACGGAGGCTTTGCCTGCGGTTCCCATGAAGACCTGTGCCTAGCGGCTTGCAGCTCACCAGCCCCGTGGACTCTGGGCCAGTGACATTTTCTCACCAAATTTTGGTAAATGTTTTAGGTGAAAGTTATTTTGCTGTGTGAAGGCATTTTAAAGAGTCCGCTGTCATTGACTTACATTCAAGAGAGGACATCTGAACACTGGAAAGCAGGTTGACAATCAGAATGAAAGCGAATCTTCAGATTTAATACATTGTATCTACGGGAAAAGCCAGCATCTTGTCCTGACTTCTCTCATTTTGCTGTGGACGAGTGGAAAATTTCCTGCAGAAAAGTATGGACTTCAGCACCAAGCCCGGGTTTGGATCCCTGGCCTGGTTCCTAGGGCTGTGTGACCTTGGAGAGTCACTCATCTTTTTATGACCCAGCTCAGAAGGTGACCTGTGGGGACCACCTGGCCCAGTGCCCGGCCCATGGCAAGGTCTGTAAGTGTTACTAGACTGGATTTCTGATGTGTCTCACATCTGTGATCCCTTAACCACACATGCAAAACCTCAAACACTATCAAAACAGGAAGTGCTTTTTTCATGTTTGGTGCAACTCATTTGGCAGCAAAGTCTGACACAGAGCTTTTCACAGTCAGTGTTGGCCCCGGCCGGAGAGGGCACGCGTGTTTTGCTCTAGACATACATTAGCATTTGTGACGGAGGGATTCCCCCGGACCTCACAAGGGGGGTCACGTTGTACGGCACATGCAATGTATTGCCTTCCTGTAATCCGGAACATCCTGAATGTTGATGTACATCTGGGTTTCAGATGTCAGAAACTAAATGCAGATTTACTCAGGAAAAACAGTTTATGCATTATCTCATCGACCTGAAGAAAAGCCCAGGATCCTCGGCCTTCAGGTGCAGCTGAATCCAGGGACTCAGTGGGATCTGTCCCTCCCTTTCCTCTCTCATCACTCAGCACTGAGTATCTGCTTTCTTCGCGTGCCGGCCCTATTCCCAGTCTGGCCTTGCACAGTGGAGGGGACAGGCACCACGACTGGCTTGGCTGAGTCACTGCTGCAGCTCTGCATTGCACTGGGGCGGGTGGCAGCTCCTCGGAGGTGCCCACCGCGGCCTCGGAGAACTCGCTCCGGGGCAGCCCAGCCTTCATTTGGCACTTCCAGCTCGAGGGGAATCCCAGTCCCGGCAACGGATGCGCCGGAGGGGTGCAGGCTCTAGTCTTTGAGCCTTGCGCTTGACCGAGTCCCCACTGCCTGCCTGTGCCATGTCTGAGTGTCTCGTGGTAGACTGGCCTCTTGCCTCCCCAGTCGAACTCCAGGCCTTGAAACCTTCTAGTGTGTCTGTCGCTCGCAGTGAGTAGAAGAGACGCCGCACATGCCGTTCCCTCCACTGGAATGTCCTTCCGCCTTTCACCAGCTCAGGCAGGCTCATCCGTGATTCTGGGTTTAAAGGACGACACCTCTCTGGCCTTCTAGGGTTCTCCCTTGAGATTCCCACCCAGTCTCTGCCCCACTTTTCTTCCCAGGGGCAATTTCACTTTGTGACGCTATGTTAACGACTGTCACCCTGGCTGGAATGGCACAGCCTGACAGCAGGGCCCGTCTGCTCACTCACACTGTCACCTCCCTGGGGACACACCATGAGGGGTCAACAAATGTATTTGTGAGTGAGTGAATGAATGAACGAATGAATGGCAGAAGGTGAATTCAGACCCTGGCCTCCCTGACCCAGGGACTCACACTGCTAACCACTGAGCATCTCTCAGCATTTCAGAGCTAAACGAGAGGGCCTGTGTCTGTCCATCTCATTCTAGAGTGTTCTAGAGCACACTGTGATGGCTCTCCACTTACTCCCTCACCTGCAGGTACTTCACATGGGGTAAACCCCCTGGCAGGGCTGGACTCCCAGAGGCTCCTGTCTGGCTCCAGACCCCCTCTCCCCCGACTTGCCTCTGCCTGGAACGCGGTGCCACTTGGATGATTACGCTGGTGGCAGTGTTCTGGCAGATATGGAGCCCATGAGTGTGGCCGGTCTTTTCCCAGCATTCCCTGAGATGGCTGTCTCAACCCCAGGCCACTGGAAAGTGCTTTTCCATGGAGCACCGCACAGGGGTGTGTAAGGGGTACATCTTATCATGTCTTCTCTGCACCTCACAGCAGTCCTTTTGGGAAGCTGATCTTTGTGATTCTTTATATTTATTGATTTATTCATTCATTCAGTCTGTGTGGTTCTGATAGGAATGGCTGGTCTCTGTATTCTCTCCTGGAACCTAGTTGTGCTTAGGCGACTGAGCCACACCAGGCACATGGTCCAGGCACATGACCCACGCCGAGCCTGTCCAGGCTCTTCCCTGGGATTTGTCTAATGGCTGGGAGGCTGGAACAGGGCCAGAGTTCCGGCCTCAGAGGACAGCCTTCCTGAGAGGATGACGCTGGCTCACCAAGAGAAGGAAAGACAGTAGAACAGAAGACCCGAGAACAGCCACAACCCCATCCATTGGGCACCCAGTGTGCCAGGCACTCTGCACACGTTGATCCTGAAGCACCCACCAGCATCATGACGTAGAAGGAAAACAGATGGTGAGGTCCCTGGAGGCTCGGGCCTGAGGTTTCCGCAAGGCGGAGCCAAGGCTCCAACTCAGTGGGGTCGGCCAGGAAGCCCTGCGCCTCTGCGCCAGCTGTGGGGCCCGTGCCACCTCCCCGCTTGGGGCGTCCCCTGCCGTGGAACTTTCTTGCCCCAGGAGAGCAGAGGGCATCTTTTGTGCAGCTCTGTTATCACAGTGGGTGAGAGAATGGGCGCACACCCGGGTGGGTGTGGGGTGAGCATAGGGCCCGGTGCCCAGGCCTCGGATGCCTCCCTTCCTTCCCCTCCCCGCCCGCCCTCAGGGCGCATGCGCGGTTGTCGGTGGCGTACCTGGGAAACAAAGGGCTGCCTTCACGAGAGGGAGTCCCTTTGCCCAGCACCCAGCCAAATGCCCAGTTAAACAAACAGCTGCTAAGGCACCCAGCCCAAAGAGGCAGTTAGGAAAAGCCCTGCATCTCACTTGGGCAGCCACTTCCCCCGAGGCCAGGCGGAGGGAAAGGCCGGCGGCCTCGCTGATGGCCAGCGACGGGCTGGCGAGTCCTTGAGTTGGAGCGCAGCGGCGCCTGGCTCTTCCAGCCAGAACACAGGCGGGAACGCGCCCCTGAGCAGGGCTCCCCGACCCCGGGGCAGGGCTGGGGGCTCTTCTGAGGACAGGAAAGCCCCTCTGCGCCAGATTTTCAGCAACATCAGGATGTGGAGAGAGCCCAGCTTACCACATCCCCTTGGCGAACTTGGACAAGAAACTCATGGGCTTTCAACACGACTCTTGTTCTCCATCAATGGCTTCCATTGTCGGCACGAACCCCCTGGCTCCGGAGTTGGTCCTGTGCCCTGGCCAGAGTCTCAGACTGGGAGACCTGGGCTCGTCCACTCCCTTCCTCGGCGTTGGGAAGCTCCCCCAGAGTCCTGCCCAAGAGCTCCACGGAGGAAGTTTCCTCTGCTCCCCATCAGTGGATGGACGGAGCGGGAGGAGATGCTCTCCTTCCTGCCCATCCGGATGCCGCCCTCGGGGCAGTTGAACCTTTGAGCACTGCGCCCTCTCCTCCCTTTCTCTTTGGCTGCTGCCGATATTCCTGGGAGAGCCCGGGACAGAGCTCAGCAGACCACCACCTGGGGGCCAAATCCAGGACCCCTGCAGGTTTTTCTAAATAAAGTTTTATTGGAACAGCCATGCCCATTCATTTACATATCTTTTACGGGGCTGCTTTTTTCTTTCCTGGCAGAGCTGAGTAGTGGCAATAGAAATTGTGTGGCCCACAAGGCCTCACATTCTCACTGCCTGGCCCTTTCAAGGAAAACTTTGCCCACCGCTGGTCCAGGTCCAAGGAGACCTGTAGTGAGTTATCATTTGCATTTGCCATCTCTCACTCAGTTGACTGAAAAATACTACCTGAGTGTCTAGGGTAGGATGAGTGCTGAGCTGGTTGCCAAGGATACAGTGGTGGACAAGGCAGACGTGCTGCTTGTTCTCCAGGGAAGCAGAGGACCAGCTACCCCCCGAGCAGTGCGCACCCACTCGATGTGGCTGTGCTGCAAGTGACAGAGGAAAGGGTGGGGAGCTATGGGGACCCAGTGCAGGGGTCAGGGACGGCTCCCTGGTGGGACTGATGTGTCAGCTGAGGCCTTGTGGATGACTAGGACTTAGCCAGGTCAGTGGGCTGTGGAGGGGGAGAGGGTGGAGAATTCTGTAGACAGAGGGTCCAGCTGGGCTGAGGTGGACAGCGCCCAGCACCCTCCAGGAATGCAGCGAGGTCCTAGGAGGCGTGAGCTTCCAGGATGGCAGCCTGGGACAGGACAGTTGCTGCTGTGGGCCATTGGTCCCCCATGACTGGGCTGGTGGGAGACAGGGACGTGTCCTTCCTTTTAGACACTAAGGTTTCCCTTCTCCCTTGTACAAAGCTCATTCTAAATTCCTATTAATGAATAGCTCTTTTAAAGTAGTGATGTCTGATTTGGTAGCCACTGGCCCTGTGTGGGAATGTAAATGTAATTTAAATTGATTAAAATGTAAAATGTTCATCCCTGGCCAGTGAGACTCAGTTGGTTGGAGTGTCGTCCTGTCACTGAGAGATCACTGGTTCGATTCCCAGTCAAGGCACGTGCCCGGTTGAGAGCTCAGTCCCTGGTCGGGGTGCCTGCAGGAGGCGTCCGATCACTGCTTCTCTCTCTCTCTCTCCCTGCTCCCCTCTCTCAAATGAGAATAAAATAAGCCATTAAAATAAAAAAAAAGTGAAATGTTCAACTCCTCGGTCCCACTGGCTGTGTAGTCCTGGACGGCCTCCCGTGGCTGCCACGTGGGGCAGTGGGGACACAGAACGCCCCATTGCGCAGAAAGGTAGTTCCCCTGGACAGCACTGGCCCCAAGGGAGAGTCACTGTGGGGCACCTGCCTCTCAGCTGGAAGAGTGAGGAGCCTGGGCTTTGGGCTTTTCCATTCACCAGCCGCGGGATCCCGAGTATGTTACTGAATGTCTCCGGGTCTCCGTTTTGCCTTCTGCACAGTGGGCCCAGTGCAGTGCTTGGCGTGTGCTAGACACTCCCACGCCATGGCAATGGTAACAATGTTAACTTCTGCAGCAGAGACGAAAAATTATGACCTTCACCCTGAGAATCCCCGTCGGGGAGGAAACTGTCTTCCTTTGTGAAAACAAAGCACTCAGTTGCTGTGGTGGAAGGGAGGCCGGAGGATGGCCTGAGTGCACGGGAGCAGCAGGGACCTGTGGGTGGGAGGAGCAGGCAGAGGCAGGGAGTCCACAGGAGGCTGGGTGCTGTGCGTGATGGAGCGGTCAGCTGGCAAGGCCGAGGGTTTTCCAGAACAAGGGTGTCTGACAATCCACTGGAAGCCATTTGCAGGCTGAGCTGCGGGCCCACAGCCTGATCCAGCACCTTTCCCTGAGAATTCCTTGGGAGAGCAGAGAGGGGGTGGGTGTGGGACTCGAGGCTGCTTTTCCCACATGCCTGTTTAGGTGCGGAAGGGAAAAGACACCCTGAGGCCCAGGGGGATCGTCCACCATGCCAGTTCAGTGAGGAGGATGCAGGATCTCAGGACCCACGGGGCCCCCGAGAAGATCAGCCTGGGTAGGACGCACAGAAATCGTGGAGAAGCTTTGGACTTTTACACGGCGGGGAATGGGGGGGTCAGGGTCATCCCAAGGGCCAGGAGGCCTCGGTGGACATCTGGGTCATAAGAACCTCATCCAACCTTATGCGAAACCCTGTGTTCTGGATTGGTGGGCAGGGTGCTGAAGATACCCTTTGCCTTGAACCTGAGGTGAGTTCTCCATTCATTCATTCAAACAATTGGTCAGGCCCATTGTAATTACATGTGTAAAAAACCCAATCCAAACTAATTTAAGGGGGGAAAAGAATGGACAACAATAATAATCCAGAGAATTCATTAAATCTGGCTTTAGGGGAAGCTAGGTCCGGGGCTCTATGAGCAGAAGGACCGCGTTCTCTGTCCCTTTCATTGGTCCCACTTTTCAGAGGGCTGCCAGAAGCTCCAGGCCAACAGGACCTTCCGGATTCCAGAACTAGGGGAACAGGGGGCACTTTCTAGAAGCCTCAGTGGCAATTTTCTTGTGAGTTGGGCCACATGCTTTTTTCCTGGCTCCGTGGAACAGAATGATCTGACCGGCTTGGGCTCGCTCTTTTGCCCCCTGGACCGAGCCAAAGAAATTGAGGACCAGAGGCAGTCAAGGGAGCTGAGTCATATAGAGAGAGCTGAGCGGACGCTGGGCATGGAACGAGAGACGCCCACTGTGATTAGTTCACCTGGGGCACCGAAGGCAGACCCGGCCCAGCCCGGCCCACCCCACCGTCCTCCGGGAGCTCACGTTCTAGCAGGACGGTTGACCCCTACCCCAGAGGCGCTTTGCCTCCCATCCCTTCTGGACCGAGTCCAGCCCAGCAAGAGGAGTGAAATTAGCTGTCCATTGTTATCGTGACACTTCCTGAGAGCAACAAAGGGCCTTTCACAGTGAGGACACGAAGCCAGGAGAAGTGCGAGGACCTGGAAGTCACAGCGTTTGGTTGTTGAGGTGCCAGATGGAAAATACCCAACAGGTCATGTTCAGGGTTTGGAGCTAAAACAGACGCGCTCTTCAAAAATATCCATATAAGGCTAGCATTGCAGGTATACCTTTTGGAGTGAAGGGCACTGGGTTGGTACTCAGAAACTGGAAACCCATGGAAGGTTCTGGAAAAATCAGTGGATGATGGGGCCAAGTTCTCTTCCAGGTTTCACCTTCCCCCTGGATGGATGCTCTCCACTGGGGGAACTGGTGTGTCAGGAATTGGGTCTCAGGGTCCCCTCTGTCCCCCTGCCACCAAGATCCCTTTCCTGGGAGAGTTCTAGGCAGAGGGAGCAGCAAGTGACAAGACCGTGGACAGAGAGAACATGGAAAAAACAAGGAACAAAAAGAAGGCTGGAGCAGAGACAGGTGGGGTGCGAGGTGAGGATGGGGTTGGGGGCTTGGCCAGACCTGGGAGAAGCCCGAAAGCCCAGATGAGCTACCTCAACATCCCCAGGAGGGCCCAGGAGGCCCTTGATAGGGTGAAGCCATGGCTGAGCACTGGGCGGGGGTGGGGGGGAGTGTGGGGCTGTGACCACAGCCTTGGCTCCTGTGGCTCAGTGTACTGAGTGCTGGCCTGCAAACCAAAGGGTCGTCGGTTTGATTCCCAGTCAGGGCACATGCCTGGGTTGCGGGCCAGGTCCCCAGTTGGGGGTGCAAGAGGCGACTGATTGATGTATCACGTTGGTGTTGCTCTCCCCATCTCTCTCTCCCTTCCCCTCTCTCTAGAATTAACTAAATAAAATCTTAAAAAAAAAAAAAAAGACCACAGACTGGATGGCTTCCTACAATAGTTACATATTCTCTCATGGTTCTGGAGGCTGGAAGTCCAAATCTTGAGGTGTCAGCAGGGAGGTACTTTCTCTGGTGGCTCCAGGAAAGACTCCGCCCTGGCCCCAGTTCCAGCGGCTGCGGTCCAGCCTCGGTCTGCAGCCACATCCCTGCACCTCTGCCGCTGCCTTTCCATGGCCTTCCTTTCTGCGGGTCTCTGTGCGTCCTCTCTTCCAAGCACCAGGCGTTGGTTTAGGCTGCCCCTAATCCCATAGGGTCTTAACTAATTACATCTATAAAAACCCTGTTTCCAAATTAGGTCACAATTGAGGTTCTGGATGGACAGGACTCTCATGGGGGGTGGGTACTACTCAGTTCGCAGTGACGGCCTGCTGTGATTTTCGCTTGGCACAGAGGGCCCAGCAGCATGAAGAGTGGGTTGAAGGAGGCCAGTGTGGAAGCAGGAGGCCCGCTGGGGCAGGGAAGAGGTGGGGGAAACCTGGGTGAGGAGGGGGTGGTGCGGATGGAAGAGTGGATGGGGTAGAAGGATGCATCGACAGCACATGGTGATGGATGGGATGTGGGCAGAGTGAGAGAAGGTTTAAGAACATGCCCAGGTTTGGGGGTGGCTTGTCAGCTCAGTCATCAGGAAACCCTGTCTGGCGAGGCTTCAGCTAAGATAGAATTGGACCTGCAGAAGGGGAAAATGAAAAAATTCAAAGGAGGAGAAGAAAACCTGGGCTTGTTTACACCTCACGAGATTTGCCTGCAAGCCCGAGCAGTTCTCTAGGGACCCCAGGACCTCCTGGCTCAGCATGTGCGCCGCGCAGAAGCCGCTGATGGGCGGCCATGGAGTAATAGCCCTCCCAGGGAGCTCATTCTTCAACTGGGCCCTTCCTCCTGGCTCGCTCCAGTGCCCGGACCAGGGAAATTGCTGCTGCCATGACTCAGTGTGGCACCCTTGACCCTGGGGCTGGGACCGCCTAATGCCAGATGACAAGTCCACCGCCTCCTCCCCCTGATGTCGGGGACGTGGCCTGGCACAGGGCGGGGGTCAGTGTTCAGTGGCTGGATCTCTGACCCCAGATGCTGGGAAGGGCTCCCAACTTCTTCCTCCTTGCAGTTCCTCTGGGGGCTCCTGGTATCACAGAGATGAAGCCCATGGGCGTGGGGTGGGGGACATCACCTTGCTGGGCCAGACTGAGCCCGTTCTCGCTCCTGGGGTGTGATTTCTCCAGATGGCAGGAGCTTGTCAGCGCTGGTGCTGTGTGTAATCAGATGCACAGATGTTCAAAACTCACAAAGGTGCTAAAGAGGCTTCTGGGCAATTGAGGTGGGGGAGGGGAGAAAAGAAGTTTCTGGAAACAAACTTAAGTCAATCACCCAGGGCAGTGTGAGGGGGGCTTGCTGGGATTGAAATGTGGTCCTGCCCGTCGGACGGTTCAGGTGTCCTAGCATCGTGAAGGGCCCAGCATGGGGGTTCCACCTGCCCCCCAGTGTAAGTCTGGGGGCTCCCTTTGTCCAGGTGTCCCAGGGTTCCCTCCGAGTTGGTCACAGGCCCAAGGCACACTCACTGTCTCGTTCACTTCTCACCATGCGTGCGCTTCCATCTGCCAGGGTTCTGGTGCCATGGGTGTGGCCGTGGGTCAGATGGAAACTATGTGAACACGCAGCACAAGGTCGGGAGTCCGGGGAGCCCCCATCCCGATTCAGCACCCGCCTGCCTTGGGCTCTTCTCAGTCCTCTCCAGCTCTCCGCAAACACCCCCGTGTCCGCTTTCCCCGTAGACCCCGAAGGCCCAGACCACCAAACCTGGGCCCCCCCTTCCTAGACGCTGGAGAGCTGACGCGCTGCCCCCGGCGAGGGGGCGGGTCTGTCGTTGCAGGGGTGGCTGTGGGGTGGCTGTCGTTGCCCCCTCATAGGAGCAAAGGGAAAGGGAGGACTGCGCACCAGCTGGGCGTCGTGCAAGCAGGCGGGAGGGTTCTTTCCTGCCCCATGTTTCTATGGCCGTTTGGAATCATGCACTTTCTTAACATCCCCTTCTCCACTTGCTTGAAATGATCCCGCTGACATTTATTGGGCGCTTCTATATGCTGACCGACAGTCTCCTGAGCACTTTATAAGTATCTACTCATTCAAGCCTCGAGACACCCTGTGAGGCAGGGACCATCGTGATCCTTTTCGGGGTGCAGCAGGTTCAGGCACAGAGAGGCTAAGTGAGGTGCCTGAAGATGCACAGCTGGAAGGAGAAGGAGTCTGGACTTGAACACAGCTCCAGGTCCCATGTTCTTAACCCCTGTGCTCTGTTGCTATTTTGGTGAAGAGAGGGCAGGGGCCATGCCTGCTTGCTCAGCACGGGACCCCAGCATCTGGCTCGGAGTCCTATTTGTAGAATAAACGAATGAGTGAATGGAGGCAGTCTTCCCAGGGTGGAGGGTGTCTACTTCTGTGAGCGGAGGCTAGGCCGCCTGGGCTGCTTTCTCACTTCCCAGTCGCCACCAGCCGACCCGTGGGCTCAGCTCCCAACTCAGTCCCGTGCTTGCAAACTCTTGCCTCAAGGTCTAGGGCAGACCTCAGGCTCCTGCGGCCCAAGGAGAGCGTCGGGGCAGGCCAAGCCCTGCGGGCTGGAAGGCAGCGAACACCTTGGTGTGGGGGGCTTGTCAGAGGGGACATCTCTGCAGTGCAGGAAACGCTTGGAGGAGTTCAGAAATATTTACCGAGTGAGTGCTTCCTCTGGAGCAGGTGCTGAGATACGGTGCTGAGGCCAGAAAGGCAGGTCACGGTCTGACTGTGCGGCAGACGACAGGTACCGACCAGGTGACTCGGGAAACAGATGTGCAGGCGCAGCGGCAACAAGTGTGGGGATGGGGAGGCAGGAGGCAGCCCCTCAGACAGGGGCCAGGGCCGGCTTCGCTGAGGGGGCTCCGGAGCAAAGGGAGGGGTAGCGTTCCAGGTCCAGGGTGGGCTAACGCCCCAGGGGGAGGGGATGTGTTTGGGTGGGGCCATGCAAGGCCAGTGTGACCTGGGGCATAATGAGCGAGGTGGGGGTGGTGGGACATGCAGGGAGAGGAGGTGCAGTCTGCAGTCATTCATGGATTTTGTCCTTGGTGCTGTACAGCCAGTGATGGGCATCAGCAGGCTGTGCCGACGTGATCACACGTAGGTTCTGAAGAGATTACTTGGGCTACCCTGTGATCCAGGTGGAGTGGATGTGAAGATCCCCTCCTGCCCCTCCGCGCCGCCCTGCCCCGCCCGCTGGGACCCTCCGTTGAACCAGGAGCAGGAAGGCCACGGCAGAGGGACCCTTCCCAAGTGAGCCAGCCCGCTGTACAATGCCTCTCATCTTGCCAGCGGCCTTGCTGTTTCCCAGAGCCCTTCGCCGCCGGAGGGAAGACCGGCCTCGGCGCTGTGGCCTTACGTAACGCTCGACCTCCCCTCGGCCGGAGAACAGGGCTCCTGTGAGCCGGCAGCCCCGACCGGCTCGCCTGGGAGCTGACAAACAGACGCTGGCAAACGGGAGGTTTGAAGGTGGTGCCAAGCTCTGTGGTTTGGACTGGTCCTGTGCGGGGAACAATCGAAGCAGCTAACCATCTGCAGGAGGGGAAAGCGGGGGAGCCTCAGCTGGGACACAAAGAAGCAGTGTGGGGGACAGGACAGGCCGTGGGCAGGCGCCTCAACTTTGCAGACTGCCACCAGCCCGCCCAGCGCGACGCCAGCCTGTGGATCCGCTCACCTTCCTTCCTGTGATGCCTCCTTGGGAGGTAGAGGGGGTTGGGTGGGGTTGCAGGGTGGGGCAGGGGGAAGGAAGATGGTGGACAAGAAGCTGCCGTTCCTGCTTGATGCTGTGACCTAGAGGCTGCAAAGCCTTGGCTGGTTTTGCCATTTGCATGGTTCCGAACTGAGTGAGGCATCTTCCCTCACCCAGAGTCGCCTGTGGCCAGTCTGCTGGGAGCCTGGCTGCAGGTCCACGCTGCGGGCCTGTTGGGGCCGCGGGACTGTGCAGGGAGCCCATGCTGGCGTTCTTTCGGGGCAGACAGAGCACAGCGTCCCCTGTGGCCAGCCTAGGCAGGTGAGGGCTGGCCGGCCCTGGGCCAGGAGCTCCTGCTCGGTCCCTCCTGGGTTCCCCTCCTCCACCGGCTAGCCCGGGCTCACCTGGGGGGCAGTCCCAGGACCCCAGGTCCTCTTGGGAGCGAGGCTCAGGCCGACACAGCAGTCCTCCTGCCCGCTCTGCTGCTGAGGAAGGGGTCGAGGGAGGCTCACGGAGCTGAGGAGTGTCTTGTGCTCAGGGGCAGAAAGCCCGAGAATCCCAGAGAAGGCCTGCCATCTCTGAAGTCCCCACTGCGGGAGAAGAGCGAGCCCTTATCGTTTAGGGCGCTCTTGGCAGCCGAAGCACTGCTAATGAACACACCAGTGCCTGGAACATTCTTACCAAAGTCTTTGAGCGTGCAAGGCCGCGAGCAGGCCAGTGAGAACTCCACTCCTGGGGTCGGCTTTGTTGGTGGGTCCTGCAGGGACTCGTTACACTGCGGGGTTTGGAGATATAGCTGCTCGGGTCCGGCTCCAGAGCCCTCCTCTGTCTGAGACCCCGGCACGTAGCTAGCGCAGGGCTCCTGGGTCACGGCACTGGGGACATTCTGGGCAAGTGCTTCCTTGCCGTGGGGCGGTCCTGTGCACTGTAGGATGTTTAGCATCCTCCCTGCCCTCTACCTGCTGGATGCCAGGAACAGCCCCTCCCCCAGCTGTGACAAAAATCGTCTCTGGGGGGAGACTCACCCCCGTGGAGAACCAGTGCGTTAGAGGGACGATCTGGACACAGATTGGAGTGCTGTTTGCTGGAGTTCCGAGTCTCCCGCTTTCTTCCAACCGGCTTCTTTGCCCATGTCCAGGTTGGCGTGCCTGTACGCCCATCCTCAGCCGGGACACCCTCGCTCCGGGCTCTTCTGTGACGGGAGGAGGGGCCTCTGCACACGGCCCCACCAGGTTGCCGGACACGCTTGAGAGCATTCCAGACCCCCCTGGACCGCGCTGGGGCTTTGAGCGAAACTTCTGATGGTTCCTTCCCCTTGTTTTCACAGTCAGACTGAAACGGGGCCAGAGCTCCAGGGCTGGGTGACGTCCCTGGACCCGCGCCGACATCGGCCACCAAGAGACGGCTGGGGAGGTTAGAGAGGAGCGTGTTTCCTGGCAGGAGCGCCATCGCTCCTAGGTTGGAGAAGCATTAAGTGGGAAAGACCAGGAGCCCAGCTTTTGGTGGGGTGGCATTTCTAACACCCAAACGGGCCTCGAGGGTAAAGAGATGACCTGTTTCTAAGGCCTTGTGTGAGGAGCCGTCCCGCCTCCTCAGGGCGGCACTGGCTCAGGCTCAGCGGGGAAGGGGGGTGGGGCGCGGTGCGGCCAGGGCTGTGGGTGTTGTCTCACATCTTGGAACGATTCATTGTTCTTCTGCTCTCAATAAAACCCACCGGCCTTGCGAACCTTCCCATCATCACAGAACTCTGTTTTGTATAAAATAAATTGGAGCGGTTGGTGTCTGATTCATCTCCACTGACTGCAGCAAAAATAGTGTTCGGTGCGAAATAGTTGCTGTCCAGTAGTAAGAGGACGAGGCGTCTCTTGAACGACGCCTCCTGCCCTTTGGAAACAGGAAGTGACAGCAGCCAAACGCAGATGTGGTCCACGCTGGCCAGGCGCAGCTCCAGGGCCACCCCCACCCACCTGGGGGCTGCGGGTCCGCCCGCCCAGCCTCCTCTTCAGCTCCTGACACCCGCGGGTGATGAAGCCTCTGTCAGCATGGCCGTCCTTTTTGGCTCAGCCTTCCTGGTGCCAACAATGTCCCTGCTCTTACCGAGAGAGAAGGTTCGGCCTTCTCCCCCGTCATCTCTCCTCTTGGCCCCCTCTCTTAATCCTTGGAGTGCTTGGAGTACCCACAGTGCACTCTGAATATGTTTTTCTTCAGATAAATTGAAAAAAGGAGGCAGGTGCCAGAGGGTCCAGCCAGCATGGGGGATTCTTTCTTCCAGGTCAGGGCTGGAAAGGAGCACTGTTTTATGATTCTTGAGCACAGGTTCCTGGCCCAAGAAGCTTCTTACAACTTATTTAATTGCAGGTGAACAGAAACCCTATGCAAATTGCCTCAGAGGAAGGAGGGAATTTATTGGCTCATATTGTTGATAAGGCTAGTGGCTTCAGGCACAGCTGGATCCAGGCGCTGAAAGAGGCCATCAGCAATCATTCTCCATTTCTCAAGTTTGCTTTCCTTTCCCAATTTCATTCTAAGGTAGATCATCCCCTTCAGCAGGTGAAATGCCCACCACCAACTTCAGTCCCACATCCTATCCCCGTAGATACTCCAAGCAGAACGGATATTGAACAGGCAAAAATGACACTGCCGTTGGTCACAAAAATGTCACAGCTGATAGGTGTCCATGCAACTGCTTGTACCCACAAAAAAAAAATGTATGTTTTCTAGCCCTTCCCAAACACTAAACATTAAACAATGAACATGGGCTTAGGGATGACTTGGTTGCAAACAGCAAACTAGCTTAAGCACGGAAATCATCTTTTTAAAGAATTAAGGGTCCCAGTAGGGGATCCAGGGCCGGCAATGAGGCCTGACCATGTGAGGGGTGGCAATGAAGTCAGGAACCCACTGAAAGCCTCCACTGAAGCCCTCTTTCTCTACCCTATCCGGCCAACTGTGGGGTCGCCTTCAGTCTCCCCGCCCCACTCCATCAGACGTTCTTCTGTTCTTTGCTCATTGCAGGCCACAGGCCACCACGGGCAGCTGCCACCACGGCTCAGAGGTCACCGGAAGCCTGTGCTCCCCTCCAGCTCCCAGGAGAGAGAATCCAATTGGGCCAGCTTGGGCAAGGATCCATCCTAAGTCCAGTCAGCTGTGGCCAGGAGACAGGACACGTGGCCTGAGTCCCCCCTGTGGGAGCAGTGGGAGCCGACCATCTGGGAAGAGGGGGCCGCTGTCTTCCCGCTGCAGTGGGAGCAGAGCCTTGTCCCTGTCTCAGGCACACGCCCCACGCTGGTGTCCCACTGTGCACGTCTCTCGCTTTTGCTAGAGGACTTTGCTCCTGAAACTCCCCCTCCTCTCCTGTGTCATCTGTTTTAATCCCCTGCACCTCCACGCGCAGCCTTGGGGGGTCATTCCCGTAGACCACTGTTTCTCAGCTTTGGTACTCTTTTTTTTTTTTTTTTAATATTTATTCTTAGAGGAGTAGGGAGAGAAGGGAGAAAGAGAGGGAAAGAAACATCAGTGTGTGAGAGAAACACCGATTGGCAGCCTCTCGCGCAAGACCTCAGCCGGGGACCTGGTCCACAACCCAGGCATGTGCCCTGACCGGGGATCGAACTGGTGACCTCTTGGTTTGCAGGATGATGCTCAACCCACTGAACCACACCTGTCAGGGCTCAGTCTTGGTGCTTTTGTCACATGGGACTGGTTAATTCTCTCTGGGCAGGGGCTGTCCTGTGCAGAGTAGGATGTTGATAGGATCTGACCTCTGCCTACTAGATGCCAGTGAGCTCCCCCCTCAAGTGTGACAACTGGAAAACGTCTCAAGACATTGGCAAATGTCCCCTGGGGGGAAAAATTGCCCCCAGCTGAGAACCACGGCGCAGACCCTCAAACATGCCTGGCTGTCACTCTCTGTGAAGGAGCCACCGCGCTGGAGCACAGGACCACCTCTGCGCTTGTGGCACTGTCTGCTCCGCCCAGTGCCCTCCTTTCCCTCCCACCTCTGCTCTTGGGTTTCCTGCCCATTACTGTCCTGAAATGGCTCTAAGGCACCTCACAAAAGCCCTTGGTCAACTCCATCCTCCTTGTACTTGACCTCTCAGAGCAGTCACTTCAGCTGACCCTGCCTCCTCGAAACACCCCCTAGATTCCTGTGTCCCTACACACACCTGCGTTAATGCTAGTTCTCTGGCTGTTCCTTCTCAGTCTCCTTTGCCGGCACTTTCTGTACCCCCCTCTCCCTGGGGTTCTGACTTAACCTTCTCTCCTGTTGCTGTCGTCCCTGGCTAGGGGATCTCCTCTTGTTCTGATGACTTTGCAGTAGATCTTCTGCCTGGATCTCTTCCCTGAACTTGAACTTGCATCTCCAACTGCCCACGTGATAGCTCCACCTGGACATGAACAGCGTGCCAAGCCTGGCACAACCAGATCCGAGTAGCAGTCCTTCCTTGCCGCACCACCTGCAATGCTGCTGCCTCACAGCAGCCCCTGACACGGCGTTACCACCCGTCCAGTTCAAACCAAAGGTTTCAAAGTCGTCTCGATCCTTCCCTTCCCTTCCCTTGTACATTTACTCAGTAAGTCTTCCCACCATGACAGAGCGAATCCATCCGCTTCCCTCCACTCCCATTCCTCATCCCCTAGTTTGGGGCCCATTGTCTCTCGGATGGACCTGTCAGCTGACCTTAACCAGTCGTGTGCCCTTGACCCTTTCCCTCATGCTGTCCGACTTTTCCATAGTCTATTCAATCAGACCCTATCCCACCCCTTACTTAAAAACAACCGCCGCCCGCTGAGGCTCCCCATCTCGCTGAGGACTAAAGCAGAGCACCTCCCTCGGCTCCCAAGCACCTGCCTGTGCAGCTTGTGGTGCCTCTTCGAGCCCATCACTTCCTTTCGGTGTATCGATGGGCTCGCCCTCCCAGGGCATGCTGGCCTCCTTCTGTCCTCGCCCAGACCAGCCTCTCTCCTTGCTCCGGTCTTTGCACCCGCAGCCCCGTCTCCCTAGGTCTGCAGGTGGCTGGCTTATCACTCAGGTCTCTGAACGGCACGTCCGCCCCAGACACACTGAGACACCTTTAAGCTCTCTCTGCAATGCCACCCTATGGGATCATCTTCCTGACCCTCATCTGCCCCCGAAATTGTCCTGTTTGTGAAGTGTTTCCTGTCTGCCTGCTCTCAGTAGGCTGGAAGGTTCTGATGTCAGAGATGGTCTTGTCACCAGTGTGGTCCCTCATCTAGAACAGTCTGTGCCACCCAGGAAGCACTCAACAAATATTTGGAGACTCGGTGACTTGTGTGAGCAAGTATGCAAATCAGGGCCCACTGAGGAAAGTAGAAACCACAAGAGTTATTTAAACAGCAATAATTTAATGTGAAGAATTCATTAAGTAGGTATTTGAAAACTAAAAAGATTAATAATGAAAATGGTAGGTACTTTATAAAAAGGAACAATTAAAGATCATAGAATTAGCATTATCAGTGGTTTAAGGAAAAATCCTGGATGAATGATAAAAGTTAGTGAAAAACTAAAATACACTTGATTCTGGAAATATAAAAAGGATCTAAATTAAGTCAAGTTCCAAACAGAGCACTTGGCTTTGTAAATCAATTGTTAAAACAGTTTTTTCTTCAAACAAATGAAAAACAGACAAGATTGCAATATTTGTTTCTTTTTAAAATAAACTTCATTTTAGAATACTTTTAAATTTATTGAAAAATTGCAGATATAGTACAGTTTCCATATATTTACTGCACACCCAGTTTCTCCTGTTAACATATTAATATTGTATATTTTTTATAGTTAATGAGCCACCATTGATTCATTATTATTAACTGAAGCCCAGACTTTAATAGATTTGCTTAGTTTTCCCCCAAAGTCCTCCTTCTGGTCCAGGGTCCCACCCAAGTCACCCCATTGCACTCAGACGCCCTGTGTCCCTGGCTCCTTCAGGCCACGGGTTTCCCAGACGTCCTTCGGTTTGGGTGACTTGGACAGTCTGGGGGAGACAGGTCCTGTGCTTTGTAGAGTATCCCTCACTTGGGAATGATCTGATGTCACAAATAGACGGGGGGCATGAGTTGGGGGGAGGAAGACCCCCAAGGCGACATGCCTTCTTATCACATCGTCGTACCAAGGGGACATGCTGTCCGCATGACTTGTCACTGCTGATGTTGACCCTGGTCACTGGGACTGAGGCAGTGCTTGCCAGCTTTCTCCACTTCAGCTGTGAAAGTTCCCTTTCTTCCCTTCTTACTTGTCAACGCTTCTCTTACCGTGTCGTTGACATTGGTCTATCCAGTGCCCATGACATCATCGCGTGCCTGCATCGGATGCGAGAGAGAAATAGAATGTCTTACCAATTTACATACATTGGGAGCAGAGTTTCTTTGTTTCTCAAAAAAGCCTTTTCAAAATATGTGGTTTCCTCATGGAAAGAGAGCGTTCTGTCCAAAACACCATGGCCCTCCAGAATGAAATCGGGAATGAGGTTTGGTTTCTTTTCCATGGTGATACCATTCATACTCAGATGACTTATCAAAAGAAGCTGATTTCTCTCAAATTTCCAGTTCTCTAAGGGCTGTGACTTTATGGGGAAGTAAGAGAGTGATTCAGAGCATTGGGGAGCCCTGCGTTTTCTTGTGGACACACTGTGTGCTTTAGAAATAAGTTCTTGCCTAGAGACACTGGCTGTTAAACCTCCCTACAATATAAGTGAAAATTCCATTTTATTCATTTATTTATTATTTTTTGAAAATTCACTTTGAGCAAACAAACGAATTCTTTCGTATCCCACCTCTGTGCCTCTAAGAGCCTGGCTATTTTTCCCCCCAGGCAATTTTTGAGAAATAAAAATTGACCTTTTTTTCAGTATGGCAGCCAGCCTTTTTTCTTTATTTTGTTAAAGCTGCCAAATATGACTTGCCCTAAAAAAGGCCCTTCGAGGTACCAGGGAGAGGCGAGCCGGGTGGATGAAGGATGATGCCGTTTGAAGGGCGTGTTTCTGAGAGGAGATGGTGTGCGTCGCTGGGCGCTGGCATCGCCCGGGGCATTGGCTGGGGCTGCTGGATTTTGCCAACAGGAACGTGGTGTCTGCTCTTGGCCCAGGATGCTGCTCTGGGTCCCTGGAAAGCTCCTGGGGAGCTTAACACGTCCTGTGGGCCGGAGCATAGACAGGACACACGTGTCCACAGCACAGCTTCACATGACAATATTCTAATCCACATGCTCTCTACATATCAGCACCCTCTGGTGAAAGATGGCCATGACAAGTGCCTGCAACCCACACACCCTGCTTAGTGCTTTGGGCAGGAGTGATGGGATTTTCAAGAGCAATTCTGACCATGTCCAGTTCTTTATTTTATTTTAAGCTTTCTAGAAAGTATTTTTCTGTTATGCATAACTGCTTTTTGTCATTTTCCCAAACGACTTTACAAATTTCATAATTTTTGTATTCCTGACTGGGATCTGTGAAGTAACAGAAATGCAATCCCCGTCCAAAGAAGCAAAAGCAGACACATCCCATGGCTCTGATCAAACTCCTTTTCATTTTCAGGTGTGAATGTGACTACACACTCCTTTTTACTAGGTGGCATCTTGGTAAAATTTTCATGGAATTTTTAATATACGTTTTGCCCAGCTGGTGTAGCTCAGTGGATTGAGTGCGGGCTGGGAACCAAAGGGTCACCTGTTCGATTCCCAGTTGGGGCACATGCCTCCGTTGCAGGCCAGGTCCCCAGTGAGGACCATGTGAGAGGCAACCATACATTGCTCTTTCTCCCTCCCTTCTCCTCTCTCTGAAAATAAATAAATAAAATCTTTAAAAAAAAAAATTTACATTTTTCCAGGGTGTTTTCCGTGGCAGCATCCCGCCAAGTGACAGCTTTCCAGAGCCGCCCTCCCACGACAGCTGCGGTGCGGCGGCAGCTTCCCTTAAAACCAGAGCCAGGCTGAGCGTGGCTTGCTTTTCCGAGCCGAAAGTTAGGCTGCGTGTGCAGTTGTAAAGCATGGGGAGTCCAGGTTCCCCTTGCTTTTAATCAAGAGTGATTATACTCTTGTTGAAAAGTAAATCTATGTATTAAGCGATGACACATCAGGTTGTAGTAAAAGAGAAAAAAGAAAATAGAGACGTCTCTTTGGCTACAGCTTTATGGAATAGAGTATGTATTTAGTCAGAGGGTCTGACAGTGAAGGCGTGGTGTCTCAACCTGAAGGAAGCAAGTGGAATTGTTAAATATTTTCCTTTTGCTATCTATTTACTATTGCGACCTCAACTAGGTATATATGGGACATTAATATGAAATACTTTTAAAATACGTAATCTTTTTTTTTTTTTAATGGAACCTATACGGAAAGATCACTTACCGATGGACAGGACGTTGACGTGGCAGGTGCGGACTGGTGTTGCAAGCCTGTGTTTTCGTCAGCGTGAATTTCCTCTAACTATTTTCCATTCCAGTAGGATTCATCTTGAGGTGTAATATATGAGCCGGTATAAAGTTTTACAACTTAGTAACTCTGGATTCCAAGTCATTTAAGGTAAAAATGGAAACATGCAGTTTACTTAAGAAAATTAGTTTTCTCCTCTGTTACATCTAAGTCTTCACCCTGTTCACCATCGAGCCTTCGCCACCTTCTGCTCGTTGAGACTTTCTCACGCGGCAGGTGGGCGCTTTCCTGTCCCGGCACACAGGTAGCTGGCAGTGGTCTCCGAAGAGGCGGATTTGAACTTGCTCTTACACTGCCTAAACCAGATGGACCGCCAGGCAGATACGGAGAGTTTCGGAAAACCTCTAAATCTTCTTCGTCTACCGGTCATATATTTTGGTAGGCAACCATGCAGACCTCTAAAGCTTGGCCGTGAAATCACATTTCAGTAGGGACAAGCTCTGAAAGTACAGTCTTTACGTATATCCTTTATTTTCTGCTTTTCAAAATTGTCAGTGGTTTCCTCCAGGGGAGGGGTCGTTTGCTGGCATCCACTTAGCTCCCTGTAATTCGGTTTCTGCGGCGGAAGAACCTGTCCGTCCGATGGGCTTTGCTGACCTGTCCTTTCTGGCCGAGCTGACTGTTACTTAAGCTTCTCCATTCCCTGCTGTTACCGGCACTTTGAGGTCACCTTGTGGCGTTTTCCCAGGGGTTTCCTCAGTGGTTCAAGTACTCTGACTTCAGGTCTTTCAACCTCTGCTTGTCGATAATCCTGAAGTTTGGCAAACTCATTGGCAGAGTTTTTCAGGCCCTGCTTTAAGTTTGGGGTCTCCGCAGAGACGCACGTGTTTATTTCATGCCCCAGGAGGTCTGCTTCCTCTCGCAGCCTGGCGGTTTACTGCACATCAGCAGCAAACATTTGGCGCAGCTCTCCAAAATGCTTCTCCCCATCTGTGGCAGCATTTTGCGGCTACCTGGTTTGAGTGTCTGGGTGTTCCAAGCTGCGCCTCAACATCTAGCCTCGCGTGCCATAGAGACCCCGGACTGGAGCCCTACAACCTGGCGGTCACGAGCCCCCGCCGCTGGAGCCTGAGAGCCCACCCCCAGTTCTTTGTACACGTGCTGATCTAGAATCCAAACAGGGTGATTCGTGGGGAGACCAGGTGGTTCCTGGGGAGGGAAACAGGAAGAAGACGGACAAGGCCCAGGCCTAGGTGGGACTTCCACCCCAGTGGGCGTTGTTAGCTTGGCACAGCCGGGCTTCAGACTCGGGCTCGTCAGGCTTGTGGGCATCGCACCTTCCTGAGCTCTGATGGACTGGGCTAATCCACACCCACCAGGGTCAACACCAGGGTTCACAAGACATCGCGGAACCACACAGTAGATGGGAAGACATGACAAACACACAGGAAACGATTAGGGGTTATTAAGACATGCCTTGCTTGTTACCTCTGTGACCTAAGGCACGTATTTAGCCTCTGAGCTCAGCTTTGTCAGGTTCTGTAATGGGTCCACTGCACCGTGTTTATGAAGATTAGGAGAGTAATAATGCTCTCCACTTATTGGACATACATTATATCCATGCATTGTGTTCAACATTTTACATTCGTTATATCACTTACTCCTCCCAACCATCCTAGGGCTAGATAACCATTATATTCCCATTTTACAGATAGGCAAACTGAGGCTCTGGGGAGTTTAGTAACTATTCCAAAGTTACGCAACTTTTTAAAAGTATTTTATTTATTGATTTTAGAAAAGGCAAAAGATTTATACGATCTGAAGAGAAACCAGAGTATATTTATTGATTTTAGAGAGGGAAAGAGAGACAGGGAGAGGGAGGGAGGGAGAGAGAGAGAAATATCAATTTGTTGTTCTACGTATTGATGCATTCATTGGTTGATTCTTGTATGTGCCCTGACCAGGGATCGGACCCACAACCTTGATGTGTCTGGAGAACACTCTAACCCACTGAGCTACCTGGCCAGGGGTCCAGCTGGGGTCACACAACTTTTAAGTGGCAGAGCCAGGGCTCCACAGATCTCAAGGAAAAGCGATTCTATAGATGGGGACCCTCCGAGGGGGCCATTGACACGGCAACATTGTGGGGCATGCACGATGAAGTGATGACATCTCACACTTTCTAGATCATTAGCGCACCAGACGCTGCGTGGGGAGAGCTTGATGTGGCACCGTGATCGCTGACATTTGACACATGAGGAAGCTGCAGCTCCCAGTGGAGGCCGACTGCCCAGGAACCCAGCCAGGAAGTGTGGGGGCCAGATGAGAGCCTCGCTGCATTCGGGGCTGTGCTTTCACACTCCCCACCCCACTGCCTGTGCATAAACTGCCAGCACCATGCACATGGTAACTTTCCTGTGGAAGCTGTTGTTAAATTCCAAAAAAAAAAAAAAAAAAAAAAATTGGGAAAGCAGTTCTTGGGATGAAACAGAGGAGCTCTTGCTTTAACCATTTAACCTCTATGGTTCTAGACAGAGGTCATAATAAACCCTCTCTAGCCCTATGATGGGCCTCACACAGACACCCTAAGCCCTGTCCACACAGCTCATGCAATCCTCGTGACATCTGACAGAGCAGGACATTGAGGTGCAGAGAGGGTAAGTAACTTGCCCAAGGTCGCACAGAAAGCAGCCAAGCTGTCACTCAAACTCAGGCATTCTGGCCCCCAGGGTCATGCCTGCAATCCTGGACTAGGCCTTTGTGCACTCCCGACCGCAGGCCTCCCCGCGCGGATCCCCGTATTTTGTAGTGCAGTTGACTTTGAACAACGCCGGGGTTAGGGGCGCAGATGGCGCCTAGGCAAATATCCGCAGCTAGCCCTTCCAGCACACCACCTCAACCATTCGCCAGTCGAAAACCACGTTTTCCAGTTTCGAATTCGCAGTTGGGAATGCGAAAATACTGTTTTGTGAGCCTCCTCGATTGACTGAATCTGCGGATGTGAAACCGCAGGATACAAGGGTCCCAGTGTGCAAACCGGCGCGGGCTGGGGTCGGCGGGGAGTCCTGCCGGAGGGGCCTAACGAAAACAGTAAGTTCGAGCTCGCTTTTAAAAACTTGCTTGTGTGAATCCTAATGCATTTAAAGGTGATTTGGTGGTTTTCTAGCGTTTGTTCGTCCGGATCAAGGATTTTGTAACCAGCATTCCTGCAGAGAACTGCCCACACCTGTGAACGGATGCCACGGGCCCACTTTCGGTGTAAAGGTAGTGCTTTTTTTTTTTTTTTTACACGAGTGTTTTGGAACCTGGGTTCTCATATGCTGAACGAGGGTTTTATTTGGGGCGTGGATCGCTGACGGAGTCCGGGATTTACTGTCTCAGTATTTTGGGCCGGAAAGGCCGCGAGCAGCGCGTGTGGCGGGTTCAGAAAGGCAGCGGTGTGGCTCCGGTCGGCCGGTCTCCTTTGTGAGGCGTCCCCCTGGCAGTGCCTGCAGTGGTCATGCTCCCCGCATCGGCCCTTTGTCCCTCGTTTACAGAACAGAGGGCATGACAAGAGTCGCCTCCGCCTGAGGTCTTGGGGAAATTCCGAGGGTGCAAGCGCTCAGCCCTGCCCCCGCCTTGTGGCCCACCCTCTAGAGCCGGCGGCTGTTCCTGCCAGACAGGAGCATTTCCAGGGAAAATTGGATTGCAGCGCTGAGCTCTCCCAAATGCCCCCGTTAACCCTTCGGGCCATTCCAACTCCTTACAGAACATTCTGGATCTTAACGGCTCAGCAGTAGAGCTGGTCAGAGGAACTTCCACCCCTGGCCCACGGGCGTCACCTCCTGCAGCCCCAGCACACAGAGCCTGACCTTGCTTTTATTGTGCACTCCACGGGGCAGCATGTTTGACCTCTTGCCCCACTATATGTGCACAATTTAACAATGTACGGTATTTTCATTTACAGTTGTCGTATTTACTTATAAGTTATAAACTATTCATAAGTATATACACATATTAGATCAGACCATATGCAATTGCCATTTTTGTAGGTCACAATAGCCAAATAGCTACGATTTCATGTGGCAGTTCTAAAACTTAAAATATTAATCTCTTGTAGTGAGACTAAAAATATATATACAAATTACTTTATTATAATAGGGTACTAAGCGAAGCCATTATTAGCTCAACATTTTAAATTATATTTATATGCTTGTTTTACAAAAATGGAGCCGTACTTGCTCTTCTGCTTGCTAGCCTAGCGGCACTTGGGGACATTAATGGATAGCCCTCAGTGCCATGTGGAATGGCTGCGTCTCACTTGACCACGTGCAGTTCTGACACGCTTTAACCGGACCTCTATCGATGGCTGTTTGGGCTGTTGGAGTGACCCTGTCTGCACGGTGTTCGCTCAGGGCATAGCCTGGGTTGTTCTTGAGGGTAAATCCCTGGCCAGGGCAGCCTCTCCTTTGGTCCCCGCCTTGCCATTTCCTGCCCTCCAGTCTGGGAGGGGAAAGTGTGTTTGAAATGGACCAAAGAAGGTTTTGGGTGGGAATTTGGGGATGTTGATGGAGGGTGGGATGCTGCCCGGCCCAGGTGTAGCTGTAAAACGAGGTTAAAAGGCTGTTCTGTGTGCTGATGGAAGCCCAGATAAATATGCACTTTACAGAACCCTCCTTGCAGGTAGTTTTAAAGATGCCCTTTTGTGATTTTAATATGTCCCACTGCACCCACCAACTGAAACTACTCAGGTTTGAGGGCTGCGAAGAGCCTGAGACCCAGCAAGATGCCCGCCCTCCAGCCGGTGCATCTCTGCTTTCCGGGACTAGCACCACCTGGAGCCTGGTTAGAATCAAGGGTCTGGGTCAGCAGGTCTGGGGCAGCGTCCTGGAGCCTGCCGTCCCCACCAGCTCCTGGGTGTCGTGGTGCAGCAGGTCCTGCTTGGGGAGAAGGTTCAAGAGTGTCTTCATGGCACGAACCCTGCACTGGGGGGTGACCGCGGATAGCAGGGAGGAGACCCCGGCCAAGAGTACGACAGCTGTCGTTCTTGCCCCGGCCTTCCTTCGGGCCCTGACATCGAGCACGGGGGTGGCCCCGGTCTCTGCGGCCGTCGAGTCCCTGCCACACTGGCCATCTCCATGCTGTGCCTTCTTTGCCTCCCACCCGACTGGTCCCCAGGCTGGGGTAGGCCAGCCCATCTGAGGCTTGGACCCCTGGACTCCTGTCTGCTTCTCACCTGCCGTCAAAAAGGGGCCCCAGAAACATTTACTGAATGAGGGGCACAGTGACGTCATAGTCCCAGTCATCTCCTGGGGCTCTGTTGTCCTTTGGACTCCACCTGTCATCTGCATGTGGGAGCCTCCTGGTTGGATTGGAGAAAGGTTTGGTTGCTCTCTAGCACAGGAAGGCCCTGCCTTTGCAAAAGAGCTAGAATACGTGTTCTTCTGGCTGACCCTCAGGCGTCTGCAGACCGCTCTCGAGGCCAGAGACCCATGGGTCCTCCTAGCGAGTGGGGCCCAGGCTCAGGGCCAACTGCCTGCACAGGTCTCCCGCTCACTCATTCTTTTAACTTCTTTGTGCCTCGATGTTCTCATCTGTGTCATGGGGATAAGCGGTCGCTGGAGGTGCTAGGGCCCAGTCTTGTTCTCGCCTTTCCCAGCGTTCTTCTGCCTTCCTTGCCTTGTGGCCCCTGCCCCATCTTCAGAGCCAACAGTGAGCCTCTTCAAACCTGTCTGTGACCCCGATCTCCTGCCTCCCTCTGACGAGGACTCACTTCCAGGGTGATGTCCGTCTCTAGACCCTTCACTTAACCACAGCTGCAAAGCCCCTTTGCTGTGTGAGGTGACAGGACATGGCCATTTTGGGGAGCCGTCGTTCTGTCCCTCTCCGTGTGCGGAAAGAGCAGGGGCCCGGTCCCAGTGTGTCCTCGCCTGGCTGGTCACCCTCTTTGTGTCATTTTCCTCGTGCGTGTCATGGGGGGAGGACACCGCTGTTCCCTGGGCTGTCGGAAGAGTCGGGGGTTGGTAATCACGAACTACCAACCTCGTGCGTTCCCAGCACTGAGGACCTGGTCCGTCCTCACTCTGGCCTGTAGCTAGCTGTACCTTCGGGGCAAGTCCTGTGCCCACCTCCGGCCACCCCACCCTGGCCGCTTTCCCTGTCCCTCCAGTGACGGGGCTGGCCCTCATGACTTGAAGTTCTCTTCCAGCGTTGTTGACATTTGATCCGTCTGTGGCCGAGCGTGTGTGTGCGTGTGTGTTGTGTGTGTGAGTGAGGGCGGCTGGGACGGAGACCGGAGAGACACTCTGTGAGATGTTTATATTTTATGCCTTTTGATGTAATTCCAGTCAAACCAGATCTTAAATCATGCAGCAGGAAGCTCCTTTAATTTTTAATTTGTTTTTCTTAGAAATGATTATTTCCACATTGAGCACAGAGACGCCCTAGTCTCATCCTGTCTTCCCTCCTTCATTGTTCCCACAACTCCCTGGGCGCTGTTTACTGCTGCCAGTCAGGTGGGCTTCGGACAGACCAGGCTCTCGGGCCAGCAGATGCCCCGAAGTGGCGATGCACAGAGACACTTGGGTTTGCCCTGTCACCCGGGGAAACTGTAATTTCTTCAGGGGGACTCTGTGTGGCTTGTCCTGGATAGGCTGGGGCGCGGTGTCACTTAGCGGAAGTCGCACCTATAGAATTCCTTGCTAAAAGCCACAGTGCTGTTCTAGGCTGGGGTAGGGGCGAGGGGAGGCATGGGACTGGATTTCTCGAGGGGGGATCCTTTTCTGTGTTTAAAATTTGATGCCAATAAGTTGGTCCCGGATTCGAAGGACAATGGAGTGAAGAAGAAAAAAAAAATCAAGTAAATTTCATAAGAACTGAGGCAACACATACTTTTTCTCTTTAAGAGACTTAATCCCCAAACAAGTCCGAGGCGACCACTGGCAGCATCCCTGGCCCAGGAGGGTGTAGGGGTGCAGCTGGGGGAGTATTTCAGAATGAGGGTGGGGGGCGGTTAACGTCTCACCTGAAAGGCAGCTTCAGAGCCTTGTTCTTTACTGGCAAGCAGGGACACCAGAGAGCCCCTGCTGGGGGCTGGGACTGCAGTTCTACACCTGCCCCCACTGAAGGGCTCAGGGAGGGGCCCTTTGCAGAGCAGCCTTTCCGGGGGTCAGGACGGGGGTGGGGCACGGTGGCTGGCTCGAGACAAAGCATGTAACTTGCTGTGCGGCAGTTTCTTCATCTGTAAAAGAGGGTGGCCTTTGGCTCACTCTGCCAAGGTGAGGTGAGTTCCTGGGGCAAACCCCGTCCCCTGCAGAGCAGCTGGGGGCCCTCAGCCCGGAAGCAGCTCCACGGTGGTTTTCTGACTGTAACTGGGGTTCTCCGCCTCGGCCCATCGATGTCTTGACCCAGAGCCTCCTTAGCGGGGGGGCCGTCCTGTGCGCCGCAGGGTGCTCAGCAGCACCCCTGGCCTCTCCTCACGGGGTGCTAGGAGCAGCGCCCCCTCCCCCCAGCTGGGCAACCAAAACTGTCTGCAGGCATCGCCAAGAGTCCCCCTATAACTCAGCTGCAACTGGAACCACAACTGTGTCAGACGGTGTAGTAGGACGTGAAGAAGCAACGACTCCAGAAGATTCCGACCGACCGCCGTTTCCAGCGAAACGCATGTAATTGCAGAGATGTTTGCAAGCAGGTGCACACACATGGCGCACACACTTGCAAACATCACGTGTGGATTTAGTTTCTCATGCAAATGGTCCATACACTATTTTGTCTCTTATTAAGTGGCGTTTTTATCCTACGACAGTTTTCCAGCCGTCCCAGAAGGAACGCGCGCTGGTTGTTGGCAGGCCGACGGCGCAGGCGCTGTGGCGGGGGATGCCTGGCAGCCTGCGTACGTGCATCTGTCACAGCGTGTGCGTGTGCACACCCGAGATAACACAGCGAAAACCACGTGACTGGAGAACAACACCTTGATACGGTCAACGGAGAGCTCTAACATATTTGTCCACAGACATCGCCAGCGAATTTAAGCAAAAGGTCGAATACTCAAGAGTCTAATTCAGGTGGGTCACTGGGATGCTCGTCTGGCAGCAGAGGAGGAGCCAGGGCCCCTTGGTAGCTGAGGGACGCAGCAAGTTCCTGGGGGGACTCAGGCATCCCGTCGTGGAGGCAGCGTGGGAAGCTCTGAACCGCTCCCGAGCGAGGAGCCGCTGGCCTTCGCCTGCGCGGGCCCTGCTCGGGCTGTAGCTGGGGCTGCTGCCGGCTCCGCCTGCAGCCGCCTTGAGGTTAGGATGCCCTCCTCCCGGACAGGGACCACTCAGACCTCCAGGTCTCTGCAGGGGCGCTCACAGGCCAGATCCCCGTCCTTTAAAGCAGGGTTTGCAGGTACCAGACAGGGCACAGAGGAGCTGGGGGGGTGGGGGGAAGGCCGCAGGGGGCGGCCCCTCCAACCCAGCCGTGCCGCCTTCTCCTCGCCAGCAAACCTTCAGGTTTTAAGGTAAATGTCAGACTTTTAAAGGTTTACCTCAATTCACATTTTGAAAAAAAATTTAAAAAAAATTAAGAGACTTTCTAATAAAAACTAAGCTGGACTCTTCAAAAATGGCCGTGGCATAAAAGAAGAGCACAGAAGCAAGAACAAAAATGACAGCAGAATTGTCCTAGACAAGAGGGGACTAAAAAGACACGACAGCTGAGTGCAAGGCAGAGGACCGCATAGGACATTGTTGGGACAGCTGGGGACGTGGGGTGTAAAGCGTCTATCAGGTAAGGGTAGGCGTACTGTTATGTTGGTATGGTCATGCTTCCACAGCATGCCATGTGTGGAGCCCGGAAGCATGCCATGTGTGGAGCCCGGAAGCATGCTGTGGAAGCATGTGTTTTGCCATGTGTGGAGCCCAGGAGATGCCCCCGCTAGGGCCCTCGTGGGCCCAAGGCTGGCAGGAGACAGAGATGAGAAATGACTAGTGAGATGTAATTAGTTGTGATTGTGCTTCATGCTCTGAAGCAGTGTGGGGGTGCTGTGGAGGCCATGGATGGGGCCACTGAGACTGTCTGGGGCAGGCCAGGGAGGGGCTGAGGGAGGACTGGCGAGCTGAGATCTGGGGTGGAAGGAGTTCGCTGGGGCTGTGTGTGCTGGGGAGGAGGAGAGCCTTTCAGACACCTGGGAGAGCAGGATGAAGGCCGTGAGGGGGAGACGTCTTGGTGGCAGCGTCGAGAGGGATGGGAGTGGGAGTGGGGAGCCCCGAGGAGCGGGGAGCAGGCTCGCCACCAGGGCCTGCAGGAAGCCTTTCGGCGGGAGGGATGCGCGCTGTCTCCAGTGGTTTCTGCTCCCAGCAGCCTCTCGGGTCCCGGCAAACAGGCCTTTCTGGAGCGCACCCACTGCCCTCCTTCCTTTCCGTCATTCCCACTGCCTGCCTTTGAGTCTCGTGGAAAAAAATGCAGGGATTCCAGAAAGACTGGTCCAGCCACATGGAGAGCGGCGAGGAAACTGCTTGATGATGGCTGCAAGCGTGTGAGAAGAAAATCACCCTGTCGTCGGAGGGGAGCTCTTCATTAGGGCTGTCCAAGGGTTCTGCGGGCTGCTTTCACCTGCCGCTGGCTCCGCGCTTTAATTAATTGGGGTTCAGGAGGCTTCCCAAGCCTCTGGTTGTGCCACCTCTCTTAGGGGCCAGGGCCTCTGTCGTAGGTGGAGAAACCGAGGCTGGAGAAACCCTGGGAGTGGGGCCTGGGGACAGGCCCTGCAACAGACAGGGGTTCGAACACCGGGAGCCTCCAGCTTTCAGGGAAGAGCTCTCTGAGCCGCTCGCTCCAGAGAAAGGAAGAGTTTCTATCTTAAAGGGGAAAAAGGTGTTTTTGTTATAAAACTGGTCCAATCGCATTTTACGTGTGGCTGGGAAGAAACATGGCCACATGAAAGTTCCTGACTTCTTTTTCTATCACAGCCGGCTAAGCCAGACCCTGCAGTGCCTGGGGCGTTGTTCTCTTTTTCTTTCTTCCTTTCTTTTTTCTTTTTTTTTGAATATTTTATTTATTTATTTTTAGAGAGAGGGGAAGGGAGGGAGAAAGAGAGGGAGAGAAACATCGATGGGTTACCTCTTGTATGCACCTCATCCTGGGGCCGATCCCTCAACCCAGGCTTGTGCCCTGACTGGGAATTGAACCGGTGACCTTTCGCTGTGTGGGGCGATGCTCCAACCAACTGAACCACACTGGTCAGGGCTGAAAGGACTTATTTTTTAAAAAGAAAAAGAAGGAAAAAAGAAAGGGGGAGGAACCTCATAAACATAAAAGCCCAAATCCCAACTCTAGTAGCAAATTGTAGCTCTTAACAAGCTGGACTTGGGACAGTTTTATAGGAGGCAACCAGACACATTAGAATTAAGTTTCTCTGAAAGGCAGAGCCTAAGGCAGGATGGAAGCAGAGATGTTCTTAAGGTAAAGGATCCCTCGAGCAGTCCGAGGCAGAGACTTTAATAATCGCTGTCAGTACCGCAGTTTATTGAGCACTTGCTCTGTGCTGGGCATTGGGCTAAGCATGTGGCCTGTCACTTGTCAACCTTCCGAAGGCCTCCTTTTACAGAAGGGGAGGTGGAGGCACGCAAGGTGAGGCGGCCCGCCCCCGGGCACGCTGCTTGTAAGCCGTGGAGCTGGCCCTCAAGTCCGCGTTTCTCTAGAGCTTCCTGACCCCTGTCCTCCACTGCCTCTCTTCGTGTCTGGGATTTGAGGAAGTTTGCGGATGAGGCTTCTGGAGTGAGGCAGGGCCCGAGGCAGACAGAGCCCCCGGTTTGCAGAGTCTCCTGAGTTTTGGTTTGGTCCACGTAGGACTGCGTCAGGCTGGCTAGAGAAGGGAAATGACTCCTTTCGACTTCCTACTCCCTGGATTCCTCCACAGAGTGAGTTGACTCCCGCGAGCCTGGAGTCACCTGCCTGCTTGGGGGTTTTTAGATGAAAAGGAAGCAGAGGACAGTCGACTCTTCCAATGGGCACATTCCCTGGGCTTGGTGGGGAACAGGAGTCCCTTCCTGGGCTGACTTTGTGGGAAGAGGCAGATCTGAAAGAGTCGAGATCGCTTTACCCAGGGATATGTGCTAAAGAGACAAAGCAAGGTAGGTGACAGAGAGGACTACTTCCGGTGAGGTCAGGGAGGCCCTCTCCGAGGAGGTGCCCCGAGTGATGGGAAAGAACCAGCTCTGGGGGACTCTGGGGAAAGAGGACTGCAGACAGAGAGAGCAACCAGTGTTGGGATTTGGAGAACGAACAAGAGCTGGCCAGGGAAGAAGGGGAAGGTGGGTGGGAGACAAGGTCCCCCCCCCCACCCGCCGAAAGAATGTCTCTTAGCCCCGCCGAAGGTTCCACCACCGCCAGCGATGACATTGTCTGATTGTGTGCCCCAGTGGTCTCCCCACCTTGTGACCCAGGGAGCCTACTCAGTGGCCAAGGAACATGGTCCCTGGGGCCTGCTGAGGGTGGGGGAGGAAGTCGCTGGTAAGGAAGGCGTGTCCCCTCCCCATGGGGACTCTAGGGCGAGCTCACCGGCTGCCAGCGCCCTCAGGCCTGCGTGGCCCTGGAGGGACGCAGCACGCCGGCCGCTGCTGGGCGCAGCGCCTGGGCACAGCGCCAGGAGGGAAGAAGAGCAGGCTGTGCTGAGAAAGCATGAGTAGTCACTTATAAAATGCGCCCTTTTTTCTTTCTTTTCTTCTTTCCACGTGAGAGCAGAAGGCACCGCCTTCCCCGGAGGCAACGTCAGGTTGTTTTCCCGAAGTGAAAAGTGATATTTGCTCTCTGAGCTGCGCGGCTCTTCATTTAGTGGCCCCCAGGCAGGCAAATAAAATGCCAGTTTCCGGGACAGGAGTGCAGAGAGATGCGGTCATTGAAGCGGCAACAGCCCAGAATTTAATATGGATGATTTGTTTAAATATTCATTGGGTCTGTTTAAACATTCCAAGTAGCCAAAATTATATCCCGGGGAGGCAGTAGATTGCCTGTTTGAACAGCCAAGTGCATGGGTCATGGAGACGTGGGTTTCGGTCTTACTTCTGCCTCCTACCAGCGCTGAGAATTTGGGCAAGTCCCTCTCCTTTGAAAGCCTCAGTTTACTTGCATAAGAAATGGATATAATAAACCCTTCTTGAAGAATTTTTGTGCGAAGAGCAGATGGTCAGTCCATGTTTGAGTATACATAAGGTGCTTAGGAGAGTGCCTGGGACATGACACAGTTCATGAAGTCTCAGTTATTAGTAATTAATAATAACAGTTCCGAGTTCAGTTACCTGGCTCTGCCACTTCCCAGCTCTGTGACCTTAGGCAAGTTACTTGACTTCTCTGAGCCTCAGTTTTCTCAGCTGTACAATGAAGGTGACTGTAAAACGTGGTTATTGGGAAGAGGAGGTGAGTGAAAGCTTAGAGCCGAGCGAGGTGCAGGGTGAGCACTGTGTGAGTGTTATTACATGATTGTGAGCAGCATATTGTTGTTTGGGCACTAGAGAGGATTCTTCCTGAGGGCGGGGCCTGGTCTCATTCTCCACTCCACCCCGCCCCTAGTGTCTGCGGCAGTGCCGGGCTCCTAATAGATGTTCAGTGAAGTTCCTCCTGCGCTGCGGAGTAAATCACACGGAGGCAGTGAGTCAGTCCTGTGTTTCTGTGCGGGTGGGAGACCCTGCGTCCCTCTGTGTGCTGAGCGCTCAGGTGAGTCTGGACTGGGAGCCTGTCTCCCTTGCCTCCAAGTTCGGGCGTTTCTTGTCCAAATCCTGTGTCCCCAGCATAAACGATGGCCAGCAAATGGGATGCAAGGGTCCCTCGCTTCCCTGTGGGCTCACAGCATGAAACAGCACCCTGTCTCCACCGTGCCTCTGTCAGCGGGGCCACCGCTGGCCCAGGAGCCCGGGATCACACGGGGGACCCAGTGTGTTCAGTTCCTTTGCATCTCCAGCACCTTCCATGTGGGAGGTGCTCAGGCAGGGTCAATGGAATAGTATCGATGCCCACAAACGACGCCCAGTAATGCGTGCCATTTGGGTGGGACCTTGTGCTCACACACCTCATGGAAGGGACGAAGAGTGCCTGTTGTCCTTCTCGAGCGGTGGCGCACAGGCTGTGGGGGCAGAGCTGGACGGGCGGCTGGCCCAGCCGAGCGGCCCCAGAGGCAGCTCGCGTCCCTAGGATCCTCGCTGAGGCTGGCAGGACGAGTGCAGCCTTTCCTCAAAGAACCATTGTCCCCAGTCCACAGGAGGGCGTGCCAGTGAACAGTGGGGTGCTGCGTAAGGCGCGTGGGTGTAGGCCAGAACCGAACTGCTTTAGAGGATAAATATTAGGGTCCCCTCTGGCTCTGCTTATTTTTTTATTTATTTTTATTGACTTGAGAGAGAGAGTGGAAGAGAGAAACATCGATTTGTTGTCTACTTATTGATGCGTTCATTGGTTGATTCTTACATGTGCCCTGACTGGGGATCGAACCTGCACCATTAGTGTATTGGGACGACGCTCTAACCAACTGAGCTACCCGGCCAGGCCCGGCACTGCTTCTTGGCTTGGAAGCCTTGTAGCCTGCTACACAAGGGATCATGTCTGGTTCCAGCAAGCTGTGATGTGCCGGGGGTACACACAGCTACAGCTTAGTCCTGGTAGGGTTTTCAGAGCTGGTTAGAGGCCCTTTTAAGACAAATTAAGGTAAATATTAGTATATCATAGAGTGGCACATCCTTCATAGATTTTTAGGTAAAACACAAGATTTCAAAAAAAAAGAAAATGCCAAGCCTGCTTCAGCCAAATCATCCAGACCCTCAGATAACTGTTTGCTGTTTTCTCTGCAGTTAGGAGTGTTTTGGTGGATACAGTTACGAAGGACTGGTATTCTTAAAGTCCTGAATGGGACCGAGGTGACTGGCCTTCTCTCTCTAATTCTTCCTTTGAGACTGACCTCTGGATGGAGGTGACTTCTTTGACCTTGAACTTCCTTGGAGGAGTGGGCTAGCATTAGGCTGTGGCTAATACTAGCGAAACATTTGGGACGCAGAGTCTTTCGGTTTCTGGGACAAAGCCCCCATCAGAACTAGCGAAAGCTGAGTAAAAGGCAGTGTTTGGCTCAGAGAATGGGGGAACACAAAGATGGACTCGTGGATTCATATGCTGTCCTCAGAGCTCTCTTTTTCCCTGGCTTGTCTCTGTCTGTTTGTCCTCTTGCTGTTCTTCCACAGAGGGACCTCCTTATGCAGCTGTGCAAAGTGGGCGGGTCACGGACAATGACAGAGCCAGGCTTACACACAAGGCAGCCTTCCCGTGGCAAGCACAGAGCACTGGAGAGCTTGGATCTCTCAGGGCCCGCCTGTAAAATCCCAGGGCAGGGCTCTGCTTGGTCTGGACTGGATCATGGGCATATGCCTCGGCCAATCAGAATGGCCAGGGAGATGGAGTACTGTGATTGGCCAGACCTGGATTACGTCTTACTCTAAAGTTGGTGATGGGGAAGTGTATGATTGACAGTCCAATCAGAATCACATGGGGGGAGCAGCAGTTCCCCAAAGGCAAGAGGGAGTCACTTCCCAGACGGAGCAGGAGATGAGCACTGGGCAGAAATAAACCACTGCTGTCCACCACCCCACAGAAGGTCTTCCCACCTGGAGAAATGGGAGGCGCCCAGGATCCTCTTGCGATGTTAGCCCCAGGTCGGGGCGGGCCCTGAGCTTCAGACAAACAGGGTGAAATTGAGGAGTTTCCACATCCTCAGGGGCCCTGTCTGCCTTCTCAGGGGAGCACCAGCAATTAGAAGAGAAAGCTTATTTTCATGAGTAGAACGAGTTGCTTCTGCTTTCTCTACAGGTTGAGAGATTTGGGAGAATGTTCCGAAGCACGTGCCTCGGCCTCTTTGCCCGTTCCCCGTTCTGCGCACCCAGTGACCGAAGGCTGGCTGCGCGGCCTGACCGGCTGTACACTGAGGAAGAAAGGTTTGGGGACAAAACTTTTCAAATATTTTCTCGTTTTAAGCCAGAGGCCACAAAGCGATGGCATGCTTTCTTTGGCCAGCACAGAGTTTAGGAAAAAAGAAAACCGAATGCTTGCCAGCGTTTAAGAATCGGAATATTGTGCATGAAAGTGTGGATTTCCGGCTTCTCTGTGAAAGCCAGAAGACCTGGCTGTGCTGACCCCGGGCTCACACATGGCGCGGTCGCCTGGAGCTGAGGAACAGCGACCCCTGTAGACAGAATGTAATGCTCTAGTGGGCCACAGTCCCCGCCACTCCCTATTACACTTCTCCTGTCACTCTGTTCCCCGTGGCCTCTGTAAACATTTGCTTTTTTAATCCACGTGTTTTACAGCAAAACCTCTGCAGAGCCAGGTCTTCATCCAGCTTTGTGACCTGAGGCCAGTTCCTTCCTCTCTCTAAACCTCATTTGTTGTTTTTTTTTTTTTACCCGCAAGGAGGGATGAAACACTTCATTGAATCTGTCCTGTTGAGCCTCTGGTTTTCTAGGGGCCAGGTTTGCAGTCCCAGCCACGTGACTCACAGCGCCTAGAATATTTACTGTTCGGCCCTTTGCAGAAAAAGCTGGCCTGCTGCTGCCTGTGCCTGAAGCCGGGGTGAATAGAAAGGGCTCAGTAAACGGCAGCTTACCAACAGCAGGCCCCACGGCCCCCTCCCGGGCTCCCTGGTGCAGCTTCCAAGGCTGGGAGCTGTCCTCGGGGGCCCTAAGTCAGCCCTGTTCCCTGTTGAGGTGAAACTGCGGAACCAGTATTGGCTGCCTCTTCACGTAGCTTTCACAGAAAGTTTAGTGCGGCCCCAGCGAGGGGCAGGGCTGGGTCGGGGTTCGCCTCCTGTCCCTTTCTGTGTGCCGAATCAGGTGAATCGGACCAGATCGGATCCAGGACGAGGCAGGCTGCAGCTTGCAGGCCCGTGCAGAGAGGGCCGATCCGTGTTGACTCACATTTTTCACTGGGGCGTGTGGCGGGCTTGCTGCGGTTGATGGTCTCATCCATGGTCCTGCCCTCACGCTGGCTCCCACGGCCTGATCCCTGGCCAGAAACCTGGCTCTCAGCCGCTCCCGGTGCTCCATTTCCACCTAGCATTGGGGCACTTGTCGGCCCACACCTCCAGCTTGGGGGGTGGGTCCCAGGGAGAAGGCAGGTGCCACCCAAATACATGGAGAAACAGCAGAGGGCCCAGGCGGGTGCCCATGAAGGTCGGCAGAGTCCAGGGGCCGGGCTGGCTTCATGGGCGTGTGGCCTAGGCTGTCCCAGGGCCCTGTGCACAGAAAGGCCCACGCTCCATTTAATGCTCTGTTGTCAGTTCAAGTTCCTAGTCGTTTGTTAGCATTTGTGTTTTGCACGGGGGCCTGCAAATTATGTAGCGGGTCCTGTCCTTGGGGGAGTGGGACTTGCTAGGATTTGCTTTGGAGGGCCTCAGGGGGCACCAGGGTATTCGGGACGAGCTAGAGCGCAGGGAATGGCCTGGTTTCTTAGAACCTTTACAGCTCCGGGTTCCTGCGCTCTGACATTCCCGGGGTGGCCGGGGGTTAGTCGTGTGGCCTGGTTGGGGACAAAGAGGGCAGCCCCTTTTCCAGCACAACAGCGACACCTGTGCCGTTCACTGCTGGCCAGGTGCTTTCCGGTCGTCACTTCTCTCATCCCCTGAGAGCCCTGTGCGGCGGGCCCCTTTGTGTGGGGTCAGCCCAGGGAGAAACTTACCAGAAGTCACACAGCTAGTGACCCTATGGAGTGGAGATTTGTCTGAGCTCAGAAGTCAGCGCAAGTTAATTTAATCTCTCAGGTTTTAGTTTGCTCGTCCAGACAGTGGAGGCAATTGAAGCTGCCTTTGTTAGAGTGTTGTTGGGGGGCTGGCGAGGGAGTGTGTATGGTGCCTAGCACGTAGCGTGTAATTCGTGCTTGCCGGATGGATGATACCTGTGATGGTGATGGTGAGGATGCTGCCGCTGCTGGTGGGGACCATGGGATGATGGTGATGACGAAGATGATGATGGTGTCTAACTATGTTAGACTGTTTCCAGCTCTAACTTTGCTCACCCTCATCAGCCCCCAGAAGGGCATATTTTGCACACAGACAAACATGGAGCAATGTCGTTTGGCCCCGGCCCTCCGCTAACTGGGTACTCAGAGCAGCAGGCGCGGGCTCTCTCGCAGTCCCGGGGGCCAGGGGTCCGGCATGAGGGGCGGGCTGTGGGGACGCTCTCGGAGACTTGGAGGGAGACGGTCATGCCACTGCCCCGGCGTTCCGTCCCTCCAGCCTCTGCCTCTGCCTTCACGTGGCCTGTCCCTCTCTGTCCTTTTCTGTCCCTCATGAGGACACCCCTGTTGGATTTCACAGCCCCAGCCCAGGGTGATCTTACTTCTCTCTCTACCTTGACGCTCTCTGCAAAGACCCTCCTTCCAGGTGAGGTCACATTTGGAGGTCCCAGGTGGACATACACTTGGGGGCAGACACTGTTCAGCCTAGGACACTGAGGTAGTCAGCGGGGATCCGAGGAAGTGGCGTGGACACGCCATGCCGGCTCCCGGTAGGGCCCCAGACCCAGGGCATGCTGACAGGCCCCAGCGCCCCATTGCTGCCTGGGCGGCCCTTGTTCAGTGCTGCGGGCATTCTGGTGGACTGGTCCTCTGAACCTGCGAGGGAGGTGACTCGCCACAAGGCAACCTGGTGTGTGCTGGACCAGGGAGCTGGTGGCTGATGCAGCCCCGGGGCTCCTGATTGCCCCTGGAGAACTGCAGGCACAGCCAGGGCCACCAGCCCCTCTCCGCAGAGCACATGAGCCCCCAAGCCTGGGCCCCGGGGGGGCCTGTTGGGCCGTGGGCGGCTTTGGCTTTTCCTTCCCTTCCTTGAATAAAGAGCGGAGAAGGTTGGAGTTTGCCATCATTGTGGGCAGGCTGCAACACGCGGAGGGAGCCGAGCCCATTGTGGCGGCTTCCTGGCAGCACTTGGAGGATTTAGGCCTGCACGTTGAAGTCCTCGTGGATGGGGCAAGCCCGCTCCGATGCGGACACAGCTTCTCCAGTTTATTGCACCTCGGTGATGGGAGAGTGTGCGTGGGGCCGGGGAGGGGAGCGCGTGACTCAGAGAGGAGGGGCCGCGTCCACGCCACTGTGAGGGTAGATCACCAGGTGACCCCTCACCCTTTCTTAAGAACAGAACAGAGCTCTGTTGGGGAGGGGGTTCCCTCACCCCCACTGGCTCACTCTGGGTACCCCCTCTCCTGCCGCCCTGCTCCATGTCAGTCCCACGGGCCTCCGAATCTCCTGAGGTGAGGAAGGAGAGCATCTGGGAGCCACACCCACTATTTATAGAGAGAAGACAATGCACAGAGGGGTGTGTGGTTGGGGAGAAAGGTGCACATTCTTGGTGGAAGGGGGCGTGGCATGGAAGTGACTGTAGACATGAATGTCCCTTGCCTCGTTTTGGGTGTTGGAAGTCTCCAGGAGGTTTCCCCTCCTTTGGGATCCCGACCACAGAACCTGGGGCGGGTGGAGGCTCTGGGGGTCGTGGAAGGTGACAGTGGTTCAGACAAAAGTGGGTGATTCTTTGCAGAGAGAACTTCCCTTTATAAAGATGGGTTTGGCTGGTGTATTGGTGTGAGGAGACGGACGTGTGGTGGAAGAGGATGGCTGCGTCTCCCTTAGTGTGCTAATGTGGCGCAGAAGGGCACTTCGAGTGCCTCCGATAATGATGCTGAGGAGGGAGAGCGGGAAGGGAAGGAGGGAGGGAGAAGGAGGAAATAGACCAAACATGAAGAAGCAATGGAAGAAAGAGGGAAAGAAGAGAAGAACAGAGTGTCAGAGAGGCACTCTAAGGAGATGACATGTAAGCAGAAAACTCTCTGGGCCACAGAAGGCCTCGGGGGTGAGCAGTCCAGGCAGGAGCACACACAAAGCCCTGGAGGTGGCAGAGAACTCGGTGTGTTTACGGAGCCGGGAGAGAAGGGCGATGAGACACATGAGTTTGGATGAACAGCTGGACCTGGACCACAGGACGGGCGCCTCCGGGCCAGGTGGGACATGGGGCAGGGAAGGGGCCCGTGGCAGCTGGGGCACATCTGCCCTCTGGAAGGCTGGCAGCGGCCGCTCAGCTCCAGCTGGGTGCTGCCACCTGGGCATGTTGCCCGGCCTTTGCTGTATGGGAGAGCAGGATTCCCGATTTCTGTGTGAAGTCTCGTGTGTTTTGGATGCTGGCTTCAGATTTGGAGACTTCAGGGAGACTTTGCAGACTGGACAGAGGCCATGCCCTGGCACTGACTCTGGGGCCACAGCGCTGGGACTGGCTCCAGGTCTGCGGCCAGGTGGAACGGGGACTCGGTCATCTCTGGGCTGTTCTGAGCGCAGCAGTGACCATCTCTCAGTCCATCTCCGGCAGAGCCGGGCCGAGTCCCCAGGGACAGTCCTCTGCGTCCCCGTCTGCAAAGCTGGCCAAGGGACTTAATCCAAATGGGAGCACAGCCAGAAGGAAAAAGGCGTGTCTTCCTTAAAGAGGCTCGAATGAAGGGATCCCATTCAGGACCTGAGAAGACTGGCAGCCTGTCCAGGCAGGTCTGTGCACATTGACCTCTTCCAGGACGCACGGTTGCCGTTCCAGGGAGCGTCACTGCTGCTGCCCCTGGAGGAAGCTCTGCCCGCAAAAGCTGACCCCTTCGGTTGCTGTCTGTGCTTTGATGCTGCAGAAACTGGTCCTTCACCTTCCTTCAGGGAGAATGAGAAGGACCCTCCTGCAGACTCGGGTTCTCCTGGCTCCGCATGGGGCATGGAGGCCCCGTTGAGGGAGGGGCTGCACCCAGACGGGCGTGAGCACATTGGCTGGTGTTTACTACGAGGCGGTTCGTGTCAGCTGAGCTGCAGAGTCAACCAAGTCACCTCTTGGTTGCAAGTGACAGAAAGTAAGCTCAAACTGGGTTAAACAAACAAACAAAAGGAGGCAGCAACGTGGATGGACCTTGAGGGCATGAAGTTGGGTGAAATAAGTTAGAGGAGGAAAGACAAATAGGGTGTGAGGGCCCTTCAGTGTGAAATCTCAAGGAGCCAGACTCACAGCAGGAGAGAGCAGATCTGCGGTCGCCAGGGCAGCGGGTGGGCTGTGGGGGAAATGGGTGAAGGGGGTCAGAAGGTCCCGATTTCAAGAAAGGAAATATTTTAAGTCCCGGGACGTGAAGTACAACAGGGTGACCATAGTAGGTGACACGGCAGTTTGGTGTCCTTGAAAGGTGCCAGCCGAGCAGACAGTAAAAGTCCTCATCAGAAGGAAAAAGCATTTTTGTAACGAAGTGAGGTGACGGATGTCGATACACTTACTGTGCCGATCATTTCATAATCCCTGCACGTGTCGAATCGTTACTCTGTGCAACTTAAGCCTGTACAGTGATGTAGGTTAGTTACATCTCGGCAGAACCGGACGAAACTAAGGAAAAACCAACCAAACAAAAGAAGGAGCGGATGGTCTGTGGCACTGAAAAGCCAGCCCCTCCGGGGAATGAAGGGGAGGAGTCTGTGTCCCTGACCCTGGTTCCCAGGCACCACCGTGTCCACCTGCCAGCCAGGAAGGAGGGGGTGCAGGGGGCTCGCCCCCCAGCTGGTCAGCCCCCTGAAGCACCCCCACGAGAGCCATGTTCACATGCTTGTAGATCAGTGGCCACTTCCACTGCGAAGGAGGCACCAAAATGGCCTTTTGGCCGAGCTCATTTCAGGCTGTGGTGACTTTGGGTTTCTGTTGGGGAGGAGGCAGGAGACCGGTAATGGCGAGGCACGCAGTAGTCTGTGCCACAGGGCTTTTTGTTGGTTTGGTTTTCTTTTTCTGAAGCCATCGGGCATGCAGAGTTTAAAGCAAGAGTCACCAAAGTCACCTACCCACAGGCAGGTGTCCTGGCATGCATGAGGCAGGCTCAGAAGCAGAGATGCAGTAGGGAGTGGTGGGGACTGGGGCAAACTGGAGAGCTCACGCTCGTCTCCAGGGTCTGCCAGTCAGACCTGCTGATGCCATGTGAGGAGGAGGAGCCTGGTGCTACAACAGCCTCTGAGTTTTCAATAAAAGTGTATCTACACAGTTTTAGGTGAGATCTCCTGGTTGGTAAATGATGATAATGAATTCTAGTTTACCCCCCAAATAATTCTGTGGTCAGAATAACACAATTACAAGCTGGATCTCACTTGGGGCTGACATTTTTTAAAAAGTCAGGCTTATTGAGGAATAATTTACATACAATAAAACCCACCCTTTCTAGGTGTACAGTTCTATGAAGTGTCAGAGGTCACCAGTTTTACCATTAATGTCCTTTTTTCCCATTCTTGGATCCAGCCCAGGATACTGGGTTGCATTTAGCCATGAGGGTTTTAGACGCGTATTTTAATGGTGTTGGAATCAGGGTTCATCTTGCAGTCCATACTGTTTTACCGTGGCCACTGGCTGTATTTTTCCCCAGTGGCCCATAAAATTACAGAACGGTTTAGATTGAATGAAATGTGTTATTATTACTCGATCTCCTGAAGCCTCCGCTTCCTCATCTGTAACCTGGGAACAGGGCCAGGACTCCCCTCGTACAGGGGTGGGAGGCTGAAACGGGAGACTCACAGAGAGGGCTTAGCACGGAGCCTGGCGCACGCTCAGTGCTCACTAACGCACTGTTGGTGCTAAACCCAAACGCGTACCCTCTGCAGAGCATGCCGGCTGGGGGCTGGCTTGCGCACCTTTCCTCGCATTTCTCTACATCGAAGAAAAGTTGCCTGGAGCCCTGATTTCTTAGCAGCTTTTGTTCTCCCAGCAGGAGCCCACAGGAATAGCTACCAATGAAAACAGTAGTTGCAGGCGGCAGCCTTTGCAGAAGACGCTGCGAATGTTTAATAAAAGCGCGGTTGCTGGGAGAGTGTGAGAACCGCTCCTTCCGCGTCTCAGGCTGGCCGGCCAGTTCGCTTTCGTCAGAACCAGGACCCGTCTTCGCTGAGGCTCCAGACCCTGGACCGCTCCCCGCGGAGGGGCTGGGCCTAGGCCCCCTGCCCTTCCGCCTTCTCTCCTTTGCTTTCACCTTCGGAAACGCGTTCACTCGTTCTCAATGGTGTTCACGTTTCCAGCGTACACCAGCCACGCGTTTCTTGAGGACAGATGAGGTCGTTACCCAGAATTGAAATTTGAAAAAGGGTAACAGCACCATGGTCTCTAGCCCCGCAGCTCAGAGATTGTCACCAAGGATGATGCCGGGTCCTTGTATCTCTTTTTTCCTATTGTTAGAAAAACATACTCAGTGTACAAGAAATTTGAAAATGTAGAACACACACAGAAGCAAACTGTTCCCTCGCATCCTACTGTCCAGGTCACCAGCACAGAGACATGCACCCGTTCGGGGATTTTCTCACCGGGGGTTTCATAGATACGCGAAAGTGCTGCGAGCTCAGGAGCCGAGAACCGGCCCCGGGGGTGGACTGCTGGGTTTAGCTTCTGCCACCATTGTCAGCCAGCCACGGGCATCGCGTGACTTCTGTAGGCCTCAGTTTCTCTGTGTGTCAACTTGGGACGTCCTCAGAGCCTACTCCAGCTCTGGAGGATGTTGCCTGTGCTTGGCACAGCGAGCCCTGGAAAAGGGCAACCGTGAGCAGGGTGCCCACTGCCAGTGGCTGCCTGACAAATTCCTGGGCAGGCCCAGCGGCTTACGTGAGCACCTGCCCTGCCTGAGGGGGTGGACTCGGGCCCAGGTCTGGACTCAGACTCAGGACTCTGACTGGTCTCTTCACCCTGCTTTCTGGTTCTGAGGGCAGGAGCCTCTGGGTTCAAACCCCCTTGCCACCTCCACCGCAGGGGCCCTTTTGAGTCAAGAGGCCGAAGGTCCTGGACTCTCGAGCTCAGTTGCAGCCATAGACTTTTTCTGTCTTCATTCCATCTGCTCTGAAGCTGTGTCACTGTGCAGTCTCCTGGGTGTGAGCTCGATCTGGTGGCCGGCTCAGGTGCTGAGGGCCACGGAGGGAGGGTGCGGAAAGTCAGCTTTGTTCACCACCTGCGTACCTGTCTGCCAGTGAAAGGCTCGGCCTGCTTTGGGGGAGAGTTTGGGGGCAGAAGAGCCTTCCAGTGGCTTCCTGTTGCCCTGTCTATTGTTCTGTTTTTAACAATAGAGCCCAGGCCCTGGAGTCCGGCCGTTTGCAGTCGGTCCGGTTTCCTTTCATCCTGTACTGACTGACCCTGGCCAAGACGGTCCCCCCTCTCCAGGCCTCGGTTTGCTGCCCTGCACAGTGGGGGCAGTGGGAGCACAGGGCTCCAGCAGGGTTGTCCTGAGGACGGGACGGGCGAGCGCACGTGAGCCCCGCAAGGGGCGCGCACTCGGCGGACGCCAGGCGTCCGCAGTTGCGCCACAGGCTGAGCCGCCCCTTCCACTTTGGTGTCTTCATTTCTTTCCCTCCCTCGGCTCCGCTGCGGCCATGCTGGCCCTTCCAGCCCTTCCTCACCCACAGGCTGTGGCCTCGCCTACTGCTCCTGGAAACACTCCCCAGGTCCTTCCTTGCAAGGCAGTCCCACCTTCCTGTCCTCAGGTTGGAGGTCGCCCCTTCCAGGGGGACCCTGAATGCCCCCGGCCCTGCCGCTCTCTGTCGTGACCCTGTTTTCTTTTCTTTGTAACCTTTGCCCCCACTTGAAATTCTCTGATGTATTTCTTTTGCTTGCACATTTTCTAGTTCACCCCAGGAGAGCGAACTTCCGTCTTTAGGGGTGCAGTCCGTGCAGGGGACCCTGAGTGCCTGAAGTGGCGGCGGCCACAGCGAGTGGTCAGCAGACGGCTGTGTGGTGAGGGGCTAAGCTGCGTGGAACTGGCTGAAATGGTTCAGCCGGAGCGAGCACTGGCCAAGCTGTGGTCACACAGCGTGCCTGGGTTTTGAGGGGCTCCATGTAACCTCCTCTTCTTTCCATTCTACGGCAGCCCTCCAGGGTAGGCCCTGTTGACTCGCTGCCACACATGAGGTGACAGCCTCAGAGAACTTGTGTGACTTGCCCTGGTCACACAGCTAATCGGCAACCGTGGCTCCCAGGGGCTCCAGCCTGGGCCTGCACGGAGCTTCCTTGGCCCCCGTGTGAAGGAGGCCCTGGAACTCCGAAGGAAGCAGAGGGGAGAGTGTGCGAGCCCCACGGTGTGTCTCGTTTGCAGCACGCCTTTCACCTTTGCTAATCACGTCAACACCCAAAATTCGTGGGAGCCTTTAGTAGCCCCCCACCTCTGCCCCTGGTGCGTGGGTGCTGCGCCGGCAGGGTGGACTTGGCTGTCCTGTGTCACTGGCAGGAAAGCCGGGGCCCTCAGCTCAGCAGGCTTTGTGTGGGACGCCCCACTTGAGGCCCTGCCCCTCTGAGAAGCCAGCCTGGACCGGCCTCCATCAGCTGCGCCTCTACTGTCACACTGCCCGTGTGCCCCCCGCCGGAGCACTCGCACAGCATGTCATGGGGGCTCAGCGCATTGCCTCCCCCTCCTGCTAGACCTGTGCTATGGGGTGCAGTGGCCACCGGCCAGGGGCAGTGTTGCTCCCCACCCTCAGGGGACATTTGCAGTTGTCACAGTGGAGGATGGGGAGGCTAGATGCTATGTGTCCTGTGAGCCATGTCTGCTGGTACCTGCCTGGGTTTGCCGATCATTGTAAATGCGACACCAAGCAAGGCTCCATGTGGGCGGGGCGCTGCGGAGAGAGTCATCGAAGAAGGACAGGTGGGAGGGAGGGTCCCACTCCCAGGGGCTGGCCTGATGGGACCCCACATCCCTGTTGTTGAGCCCAGGTTCCCCCCAAGTCCAGCGTGTAAGGCAGCTGCCAGGGAGAGCCCCTTCCTTCGGGAATATGCGCTGGTGCCCTCCAGTCCCTGACTCACTGACCAGCCTCCGAGTTTTCCTGCCGGGTCTCCTCCCACTGTCCCCTGGCTGAGAGTGACCATGGCTCCGTCACACACGCCACGTGCAGCCGGCCCCGCCGTGGCCCTCATGGCGCCGAGGGCCAGTCCGACTCTTACGTCTATGCAGACGAAGGGACGCAGTCACAGGCTTTCTGTGACTTCAGTCATCTCAGGCAGAGGGGCTGCTTGGCCCCAGAGGAGAGGGCCACGCTCCAGGGCACGCATGTGGAAGCCTCTGTCCTGTCCGGATGGCGGGTTTCTGAGAAGGGGACGGACTCCTCCTCGTTACACAACAGGGAGGTGGTTGAGCAAGTGTCCGCGTGGCCGCTGCCAGCGGGACTGGAGATGGGAAACAGGCCGCTCCTGGGCCCTGGGGAGGCTCGTGGCCGGCTGGGCGTGGCTCCCAGGGCAGGGCACATTCTGGTGGCACTGGGAGAGAGTGTCTGCAGGGACCTGTTTTAATCCTGAGCCTGGCCTGTGATTGTCTACACCGAGCAGCCAGGCCAGGAAATTGGCATTTACAGACACGAACGACCCGTTTATTTTAGTGTAAATGTTTCTGGTTTTTTTCCCCTTAAAAAATTATGATTGTGAGAGTAACAGGTTTATTGTACTGAAATTGCAAAATGTAGGAAAACACAGAGGAAAACACCCAACCCAAACCGTGTCACACAGCGGCCCTCGCCGTGAACACGCCTCCGGCCGTCACTCGTGCCTGAGCGCGTACCCTCTGTCGTGCGCAGCATCTCACCGCGTGGCTGTCCGGCAGTCCCTGCCGTTTTAAACTTCTGTTTCACTCCACGTCACGAAGGTTTGGTCGTCTCGTTCAGTGTCCCGCGTCGCTCTGGCTGCGCGGCCCCTCGCCAGGGAGGCAGACCGCTGCCGCCGGAGCGGTTGTCCGTGCTCAGCGTGAGGCTGGCGCCAGCCCCTTGCTGCCGTAAGTGGGCCTGTGGTAGACGTCCTGTACGTAAACCTTGGCGCTCGTCGCCGGCTCTTTCCTTAGGGTGAATTCCTGGAAGTAACACGGCTGGTGCGATGGTCACGCGTGCGGAGACTTTTGATAAGTGCCGTCGCAGTCACCTGGGAAGCGTGTGATGAGTACCGTCCCCGACAGCAGGGCGCGTGTCTTCTCTCCCACGCCCGCCCCGCCCTGGCCAGGCCTGGCGGAGAGCGGCCGGAGCACACAAAAGCAAATAAACAAACGCGGAACCCTGCCTCCCAGGGAAAACCACTCTCAGCCGCTTGGTGCGTGTTTTCTCCAGGTTCTCTTCCGGGCACATGTGTTCATGTGTGTGTGTGCGTGCTTCAGAGCTGGCGTGACGTATACATTCGTGCTGTTTGTGCCCCGATGTTGGAATTTCACTGGACACTGGCACCTTTGATGAGGCATCCTTCTTCCCCACGACTCCACGCGCCCCGCGTGGCTCTGCCCTGGAGTGGGCGTCACCGGCTCCTTCCTGCGGAGTAGGGGACGGCTGCCAGCTTTCCCATGTGAACAGCACAAATGAACTTCTTTCCTCACACACAGCTTCTAAGTAATGCCTTGGACACGAAAATGCTAGCATAAAAAAGACACACTTTTTTTCTTAAAGATTTTATTTATTTATTTTCAGAGAGAGGAGAAGGGAGGGAGAAAGAGGAATGTATGGTTGCCTCTCACATGGCCCTCACTGGGGACCTGGCCCGCAACCCAGGCATGTGCCCTGACTGGGAATTGAACCCGGACCCTCTGGTTCCCAGCCCGCACTCAATCCACTGAGCTACACCAACTGGGCAAAAAACGACACATTTTTAAGGAACTTAATACACATTACAAAATTCGGGAGAGCTGAGCCCGTGCAGTCCCCCTGCCCCACCCTGGGGGGCTGTGAGCTGCCCTTCTCCCCGTCTTGCTGACGCCATGCTTCCATTCTCGTTGAGAGGGATCTCGTTGTAGTTTGCACTTCAATTGCTAGGATTGCTAATGACCTTGAACGTTTTTCATGAGTGGATCGCCTGTTTGCATTTCTCCTTTTGTGACTCGTCTCTCATTTTTCTTTTTCTTTTTTTTTTAATTTTTATTTATTTTTAGAGAGAGGGGAAGGAGGGAGAAAGAGAGGGAGAGAAATAGCAATGTATGGTTGCCTCTCACATGGCCCTCACGGGGACCTGGCCCGCAACCCAGGCATGTGCCCTGACTGGGAATCGAACTGGGACTGCTTGGTTCCCAACCCGCGCTCAATCCACTGAGCTACACCAGCCAGGGCGACTCGTCTCTCATTTTTCATCATTGCTCTGGGAGAGCTTAGTCTCTTACAAGCATCTTACTAGGTTGTCATCTGTGTTGGAAACATTTTCCCCACTTGTTCTGTGTCTCTTCATATAACCAGCTGTGGTTTTTGATGTCCAGGAATTTTTTATGTTTATGTTGAACCATTTTGCCTTTTCCTTTGTGGTGTCTGCGCTCACAAGCCGAGAGGCTTTTGGGGGGAATGGCTCTGGGGGCTTGCTGCCACTGTGGGCAGTTGGGCCGATGTCCAGAGCAAACTAGAGGACAGACCTTACATGTGGACAGTGAACAGAATGGCCTTTCAGCTTTGGACAGGCTGTGACCGTCGCTGGGCGGTGCGTCTGGGCGGCCAGGAGCCCTCTCTCGTTTCCCCATTTTCATTATTCTCAGTTAAGGGGCAGAGAGAGCACCGGGCAGAGAGTCGGGACTGCTGACTTCAGGCCCTGCGATTACTCTTGGCAGAGCCTCAGTCTGCTCGTGCGCAAAGGGCCAGAGTGAAAGAGTGGCCAGGTTTTCTGCTTTCATCCCTAGCTGGTCATGACCTGTGACCTTAAATAGGGCCCTGAACATCGCTCCCCAGAGAAATCCTTCTTAGGCACGGAAGGCCAGACACCCCAAACAAAAACAAAGAGACTTGACCATATATAAACATTAAAAATTCCAGGACATCAAGAAACACCACAAATAACATGAAAAGAAAAGAATAAACTAGGAAGAATACTTTCAACAGTTAGCTCGTCAAACCTCCCCGGTGTAGTCGGGGGGCAGAGAAGTCCTGCCTGTCCTCCCCCAGAAGACTGGGAGTGGAGCCCCCGAGGATCCTGAGTTGGGGGCTCAGGGAAGTAGGGGCTCAGTCTAGGGAGGGGGGATTATTCTCTGAGTGTGTGAGTGAGTGAGTGAATGACTGAGAGAAGTCCAAGCCCTGTGTCCTTGACCTCAGCAGTGCGGCTGGCTGCCTTCCCTTAAATGCGAGGAGATGGTACCTGACCATGGAAAGGAAGTGGTTTCGCTCCTGCTGGTTTACGGTGGCATGTGCCCCGCAGAACCTCCCGGCTTCCCCTGAGCTCATCTGGAAAATGGACGAGAAATGCAAACTCTCCTGCCTCCCGCCCCGCTCCCACCGCCCCCCCCCGCCCCCCCGCGAAGGCGTGTCAGTGGGATGAATCAGAGCCTGGGTATTTTGGCCCAGTCATTGTTTTGACAATAGGAACGATTAAACAGATAGTTTATTTTATTTCCATCCTTTGCACCCACATGTCCAGAAGAGTTTTGCTTCTAGGTATAGGCGAGAAAGGGACTTTCTGCAAAGTCAGAAACTGGTCACAGGAAAAATTTGGGCATCTTTGAGCTTTTATTTCCTCACAAGACTTCATGTTGCTTTAAACTGGTTCTGCTCTCCTCTTCTTGGCCTGGTATGTCTGTTGAACTCTGGGCCTGAGAAAAGGCTTAAGTTGCAGGATGAAAGTTTAGGTTAGACATCAAGAGGGACTTCCTGGTTAATGAGCTTGTATAGGCAGAGGAAGGCAGGAAGGAGGACAGTAGTCATACAGACTCCTTCCCTGTGAGTAGGAGGTAGTTTGCTGGACACACTTGTGTGCCTTTGGGGGAAACCAGCTTGCTGTGTCCCCAGAGGGCTGGGGAGCCATGATTGAAGCATGGCACAGCCCAGCAGAAGGGTCCTGAAAGGAATCGCAGTAGTAGTTCCTTCCATTTCGCAGGTGGAGAAACCGAGGCAGGATCACGCAGCACATATTTCCCAGGCACCTCCCGTGTGCCAGGTCTGTTCTGAGCATTGGGGTGGAGCAGTGATTGAGGCTGGTGGCGAGCCCACAAGGGCATGGACACAGAATGAAATGTCCAGGGACGCTGGGCTGGGGCAGGACCGGAAGCGATGGGGGAGGCTCCAGTGGAAGGTGCCTCTGGGGCAGGTCGTGCAAGACACAGTGACTCACCAGGGTCATGGGAGATACAGGCAGAGTCTGGTTTCCCAGCTCCTGGTCCAGGGTTCCTCCAGGGTGTTTTGGTTGCAAGTAACAGAAAACCCAATTTAGAAAAGCTTATGCCCAAAGGAGGTTTATCTGTGGAACAATCTGAGGGAGACTAGGTTCTCAGTGTCACCGAGCCCTGCGCTGTCTCCCCGCGCCTGCGTCTTCCACAGGGGCTTCAGTTCTCAGGCTCCTGGTGGGAACGAGAAGACTGCCCGCATGCCCGCATCCCCCGAGAGTCCCGCACAGCAGGTCAGAGCTGGGCTTGCTTCCCCAGAAACTGGAACAGAAGTCCTGGGCCTGACCGCGTGCGGGGCAGACGCTCACTTCTGGACCCATCGTCACGGCTCGGGGGGATGTCCAGCACCTCTGGCCAGGCAGGGGTCACAGGTCCATGCTCCTTAGCGTTGCTCTGGGGGGAGGGGGAAGGGGACTTTGCCAGGTGAGTTTGGAGCGTTGTTGGCACAAGAAGGAACATGGGTTCAGGCTGGCCCAGACCTAACTGTGACTGGGACCCTCTCCCGCCTCCCTGCTGCACCCCCATCAGCCACCTCCTGTGCTTCCAGGTGCTTCCCACCAGTGTAGCCTTCAGGATATAGGAGATTTTTTTAAATCCTCAAGGATCTTATCATCTACTTGAGGGAAGAAATCCTATATCCTTATTTTCATCCTTTTTGTGGTTTGCTGTTGACGTGAATGTTCTGTCCACAAAGGGAAGGATGTCCGTGGGCAGGAGGAACCAAGGCAGCCTCCGGGGGCTGTGGGTCGCAGGGTGTCTGGGAGCTGGGGTGGGTCCGGCCTCCAGGGTGTCTCCGGGGGTCGCGGGTCGCATCAGGAAGGGCTGACTGAGGGTGAAAGGTGGTGGAGTCCGAAGCAGGCCGGCTGCGGTGTCGGCACACGGCACCGTGGGATCGGGCGTTTCGGGACACTTCAGTAGAGTTTGTCCCGTTCTTGTACTGCGGGTGGTTTACAAGGTTACAAGGTGGGACCCAGCACGTGTGTAATTTAGTAGCCAGGTATTTATTCCAAATTTGTCTTGTTCTTCAATCATCAGACTTGGGTAATATTGCTGGGGATGAAGCTAAAATAAAAAAAATAAAAAGGAGGAGCCGATTTACAGAAAGATCATAAGTACAAGTAGCTTACAGAATTGACAAAAAGGTAGGCATGAGGGTGAGTAGGGCTTGGGAAATGCAGGACTGGAGCTTGGGTGCCGGCATCAGACGCCTTTGGCTGGATTCCAGCACCGGACCCACCGAGCATGCGCGGCAAAGCTGGGCAAGCTGACCCAACTTCCCAGGCCTCCGTTTTCTTACCTGAGTGGACTGAGACCGGGACCCCTTTCAGAGGGGGTGTGGCGGGACCCTTGAGACAGATGGCGCATGGGAAACCCTCAGGGGGCCCTCTGATGCGGGTGGGCGTTCATCCAGGGAGCGCTTAGTGATCTGTGTTGGTCTTCGAAGGGGTGGAAGGGAAGGCATTCAGGCACAGTGAGGGTCACAGCCCAGCATGGGGGGTGGGGTGGAGGGGGGTGGCGTGGGGTCCTGGAGGGGAGGATGTGCTGGTGGGCAGGACACTGCAGAGGGGGAATGGGCTCCTTGGGGGACTGGGACTCCCCACTCCCTCCCCAGTCTCTTTGTGCCCCGTGGACCCTGCGGACCCCACGGACCAGCCACCACCACGGTCGTCCCTCTCCTGCGTCGGGAGCTATCTGTGCAGAGGGTGCCGGAGAGCTGGGGTTGTACTCCGTGGAGTTCATCTGTTGTTTATCTTTTAAACACCATTAACCACAAATTAGCTGATTCTCTTGTGGCTATAAATTAATAGATTCCATTAGTAAACAGTCAATTACAGGATGATTACTTTCCCTCCCGAACCTCGAGCTTTTTTCTAGCTGTCGGAGTGTTTGAGTCTGGCCTCTTCCCACCCCCAGCGTCCTTTCTGGGCCCTGGGCTCCTTGGCTGGAGTCCCTCTCCCAAACGGACCCGGGGCGGAGGGGGTGGCGTGGGCGCCCTGTGTGATGAGGTTGTAAGCAGCGGCCTGTGTTTTGTAGAAACAAAACCAGCAAACATGGAGATTTATTTTTAGAGAGTTTCTGTTTCAAACGCAGAGTAGCCAAGTCTCTGTCTCCTTCCAGTCCTGCGTGCGCCGTAACGCATCCTGTGTCTTCTCCGCAGCTTTCCTGCTTCTGGGGCCTCACCCTGGTGAATGCCTGATCGTCTTTTTTTCTACCTCCATTCACCCCTCCTTCCTCTTATCCCCCCCACCCCCCCACTGTTCATTCATCCCAACATCCATCCACCTGTCTGTTTGTCTGCCCATCATCCAATCTAGACTCTGTCCAGATACATCCTCCTGCCCTGGGCTGGAGTTGCCAAGAGGCACCCTGGTCCCGCCACATCCATCTGCCGAGCTTTAAAGCGTTCAGGTAGGAAGGTGGGGTTACCCTTGGGGACCCACGGCCATCAGCCCACCACTGGAAGAGCAAACGCCGTGCCCTTGGGGGTTGGGCAGGTAACTTAAACAGCTCAAAGCAAAAGATGGTCCCAGCACTTCTGTGAGCTGTGAGGTTCCGGCCCTTCCTGTGGCCTTCTAGTCCCAACTGAAAACAACACGCAGCGACTTAGACCTTGGGTTCGCAACTTTGCCATGTCAGCTGGAATAATTTGGTCACAAATAATAGCAACAGCTACTTCCCACCCTGTTTAAGGTTGCTCTAGATTCAGGTTCTTGGAAGAGAATCTGTTGGCAGCCTCACTAGACTGGAAGTTCCCCAAAGCAAAACTGGGGGTCCTCGCTACAGTAGAAGGGGGTGAGAGCCACATTTTGAGTCAGGAGTCCATGCGTGTCGTCACCTTGGGCCGGGGGCTGGGCGCACAGACACTCTGGTGTGACCTGGGATCTTCCCAGCTCTGGCCCAGCCTCGTTAGCCCAGTGGCGGGGGCCTTCAACTTGGACATCCGAGTTCTCGGCCTCCGGGAAGGTGATCCAGTCCTGGTGACCTCAGCCCCTGGCCTCTGCCTCTGGCTGACTTCTCTCTTGGACTGAAGTGGCCAGCTCTCACAGCCCTGGGCTGGGTCTCTTCCCCCCAAACCCCGCCTTTTCCAAGCCACACCCATTTTTCTTGTTAAATACAAGCGTATGGAAACAGGGGTTGTCATCCTCAGCACTGGGACATCTCTGCCTGACCCCTTTGGGAGCGGTCCTGTGCACTGCAAGGTGTGTGGCCGTGTCCCTGACCTGTCGTGAGATGGCAGTAGCGGCCCCTCCCCCAACTGTGATAGCCAGATGCCTGGGGCCAAGAACCTCTATCTGAAGCAGCACCTCTGTCCCTCTCCGCCACCTCTCCCACCACAGGCCGCCGCAGTAATGACCTTGCTAGTCTCTCCAGTCTGCTTCTTGATCCCTCCAACCTCTGCCTTATAACCTGCTGGAGAGATGGTTCTAGAAAGCACATCCGATCTCCTGTTTCTTCTTTGCCTAAAGTCCTAGATCTCTGTAGTGGCCCCGACCACATCCCAGCCTCTCGTCATGTCCCCTGAGCTCCGTCTACTCCGCCTGGCTCGTGCCCATTCGCCCTCCGCCTTCTTCTCTAAGCCTCCACACCTGCTGACCCCTGACCTCCAGCGGCCTTTCCCACCCCAGGGCCTTTGCACTGGCCGTTTCTTCTGCCTGAAACTCTTCTTGCTGCTCTTCACTGGGGTTAACACTTACTCACCTTTACTGTTTCCATTCAAATGCTTTTGATTGCAAGTTATCATGGTTTCAACAAAACCAGACATATTTTATCAGGTAGCAAGGAGTCTGGAGTCAGCTGGTCTCTGAGTATTATTGGTTCTGTGACTCAGGGACAGCATCTCTGGGACAATCTTGGCCTTTCTTCAGGTCACAGAATGGCTGCCTCAGCTCTGGACATCCCATCAGCATTTCAGGCTAGCAAGAAGGGCATTGGAGCCAACAGACTTCAGCTTGCATCTCCTTAGTCACAATTGTCCCATGGTAAGCCCAGGTGCAGTGGAGGCTAAGAAAATAAGTATTTAACTCTTGCAGCCTCGATAGAGGGAGTAAGTAGAGGAGAATGAGGTTGGGAATGCTGTCTGTTAAGTGTTGGCTTAAATGTCACTTTCTCCTGGAAGCCTCTTATGATTGCTGATGCCAGGTCAGATACTCCTATTATATCCTCTCCTATCATCCTATACCTCTCCTTCTTATCCTTATCCCAGGTACTTTATTAATTTACTTGAAAAATTGACTGACAGGCTGCTGATTCTTTTTTTTTTTTTGACTGGGAATTCAGTAAGCTTGGTGAGTTCTCTCCTGTTTCTGCAACCCCCAACAGGGGCCTGGTACACAGTAGGACCTCAATAACTATTTGTTGACTTACTGCTGCCAAAGTATCATTCCCAGAGCACAGAGGGGCCGACCCCAAGGGGCCCGACCCTTCCCTGTGCCCTGGAAGGAGGCAGGCTCAGTCTGCTTCCCAGCAGTGGCCAGCCCTGTTTGGGCATCCGCTGCCCCACCCCTGTTTCTGGAGCAGGTCCATGGAGCTTTGGTTGCACCTCTGGGCCACTCGCTGACAAGGACGGGAAGCTTGTATGCAGATCAGTCTTAGAGACCATACACACTAGGACGCAGCAGGCAGGCCCTGGGCTCTGGGAGGGTCTAGGTTCCCGGCAGGGGGCTGGGCCCTGCCTCCTCATCACCCACCCCCCCTTCCGTTATTTTACCTCGGGCCTTACAGTTTTTCACAGACACTGAAAGGAACATCAAGCACTCACTCTGAGCATCTTTGTTGCGTGCCTATTAACAAGTGGGACCCCAGACACGGGGGGGGGGGGGGGGGGGGGTGGGGGGTTGGGGGGGAGCAGGAAACAGGAAGGCCTGGCAGGGGCTGCATCTGGTTTGGTAGACGGATGCAGGCATCAGTCAAAGTCGTAAACTCGTGTGAAACTACAGCTAACGCAGCAGAGCGGTGTCACCTGGGGAGGTTAGAAGAGGCTTCCCGGAAGCTGTGACGACTCAGTTCGGAGAGGAAGGAAAATGGGTCAAGTGGGGGATCCAGAGACTCGGGGGGTGGGGGCCCTGTGAGATCCCAAGGGTCTTTAGAAGACAAAGTGGGGGGCAGGAGGTCAGAGACAGCAGCATGAAGAAGGAGGCAGAAAGAGTCAGGGAGAGAGTTGAAGATGCTGCACTGCTGACTCTGAACATGATAGCTGGGGCCACGAGCCAGAGAGTTTGGAAGCTTCTAGAAGCTGGACAAGGCACTGAAGGGGATTCTTGACTAGAGCCTCCTGAAGGAGCGCAGCCCTGGGGCCCCTGGTTGGAGCTCAGGGAGACCGGGCCGGGCTTTCTGACTGTGTCGTTGGAAGCCCCCTGTGCGGTGGCTCATTGCAGCAGCAACGGGAGACTCACAGCCGCACGGTGGGGTGCTGACCTCGCATGGAGGCGCACCGCTCCCGTCTTGTCCCCAGCTCACATTTCCAGTCTCCTTTGACAGTGACCCTGACCGTGCTCTTTCCCAGTCCCAGAGCCCCCGTGGGTCCTGCTGTTCCAGCATGTGCCGCTCTCTGTCCGCATTGCCTGACTACCGATGCCTCTGTCCTGGGTCAGGTGGGCTTGCTTCTCATCTCCCTGCCTCATCCATTTCATTAACTAATTATTAATGCCTCCCTTCTAATTTCAAAAGGGACTTAGGGACCAGACATCCATCTCTCCGTCCATCCATCCACCTGTCTAACATTTGTGTAACATTACTGGACCAGACATTCATTACTCCACCCGTCCATCCATCCATCCATCCATCCTCCTCCTATCTTAACATTTACTGAACGCTTTCACTAAGGGCCAGCGACTGTCCAAGGTCTTGTGAACGCCACATCCCCACCGGGGCCGCCTTGGGACAGGACCGTGGGTGGCACGCTGGCTTCCTAGTGGGGCTGCATTTCTGGTGCTTGGAGTGGACGGTGGCTGTTTTGTAGCCACAGTGTCTAGTTCCCATTTCCAGCTTCATTCATGGGGATGGTACACCAGGTGCTAAGGGACTTCCTAGCTCACAGCCTTCTCTGTCCACTCCAGAGAGACAGTCATCCATTCCAGGGCGGTGGCCCAGTTCCTTGTGTCCCCAGGCTTGGTGCGCTCCTGGGGCCACCTCCCAATCCCTCATCTTCTTCCCCCTGAAGCCAGCTGGGGAGCCATGATGGCTGCAGGGCCCCTTGCTGGGAATGAAGAGTGTGGAACAGTGAGGGGACCCACTGGCTTGGCTGGGAGGCTCCCCTGTGGCCAGGCTCCTTACTTAACACCCACTCGCTCGCTTACCCATGACCTTGGGCAGTGACTGACCTCTCCAAGTCTGGCTCTTTGTAAAATGGGCACTACGGTAATGAAGGGAGAGCAGGACAACGTCCGTGTGGTCATTAGTGCGCCCCCTGGAGCCTGGTAGGAGTTCAAGGGTGTTCCAGTATCCGGTGCTGCGGCATTTCGAGGAAGGGCCCCTCGTCCTGGTTTTGTGGGCCAGCAAAGGCTGGCGGGGACGGACCCATCACACCGCTCAGCCCCCGCCCCTTCACAGGGGTGTGTGTGTCAGCCCAGGCCCCCGAAAGCAGACACCCAGGCGGAGCTGGATGCAAGGACACACTGGGGGACGGAAGGGAAGGGTGCGCCTCAGACCCAGTGTTGTCAGGGAGGAGAGCGGGCAGGGGGGAGAGGCTCGGACCAGGGGCAGCCGTGTGACGGTCTCAGCCGCCCGTGGGGGCGCCCGCGCAGACGCCGCCTGTTCCGAGAGGCCCGTGTCGGGCAGAGGGGCTGGGGCCCTGTCACAGCCTCAGCACACCCAACAGCGCAACCTCCGGCCATCGGTCCCCTCCGTCCCTCCAGGCAGCATCTGGGGTGGTACCAACTTGGCTGCCCCAGAACTTGATAAATACTTGTGAATAGTGAATGATTAAATGCATGAGGAGTGATTACATACATGAGTCATGCTAACCGAGGCGCCATATTAGGTTTGGTTCCAGCCATTGCTGCTCATCGACGTTCCCTTCTCAGAAACTATCTGGGTGCTCACCGTTTATTGGGGACCTGCTGTGCCCACAGCCTAGTGCTGGGCCCAGGGCTCCCAAGGTGAGCCAACATCCTGGTCATCTGCAACTTTCTCTGGTGGGAAGAAGGGCTAGTTGCATCCCACCAGTGACCATAGGAAAGGCTGCTCTTGTTCAGACTTCAAAGCTACTTCCGAGCCAGCCGGTGGCCCAGTGGGCCAGGCACATCAGGGTGCTGGCCAGGAGCAAATGGCTCACACCCCCTGGGGCGCATCCCACCAGGGGCCCACCCCACCAGGGGCAGGCCAACCGTTTCCCAGGCAGGGTGAGTACTGTATTCTGTCAGCATCAAAAAAGTCTAATCAGAAATAAAGAGGAAAAGACACATTCTTTCAGCCACATCCAATGGAGGAAAAAAACAAATGTTTGCTTTCCCTACGGGTTTTCTGGTCAGTTGTGGAATTTTAATAATGCCACGCCGCATGCTTTGGGCTGACCGTTGGCAGACGAGAACGGAAATGTGACATTTGGCTGCCGGGGTGAAGTGAGATGATGTCCGTTGTGGCGTCTCGTTCCGAGGTCTCACTCGGTGTCCGAGTTGGCTCCCCTTCACAGCCGTCCCAGCCAGAAGTGGGCGGGACGTTGTGGGTCCTGGCAGAGAGTAGGAGCTGCAGGGACCTCCGTGACATTTGGGTTTTGTTTCTCCCTGGCTGTGTTCCTGGTGCTTAAAAAGAAAGAAGTGGGGGGTCGGGGGTGGGGGTGGGAGAGGGAGGAATAAAAAAACCTGGTCATTTTATCTTTGGTTACAAACATCTTTCATTTCTCCAGAGAGAAATGAAAACATGCATTGCCGTGTAATGATGTTTACTGAAAAAAAAAAAAAATCCCCAGTAAAACCAACAGATACAACGTGGATAAAATAGATCATTCAGCGACTTCCTGGTGAGTCCACACCTTAATCCCTGCCCCCCGCCTGCGCACCCGGGGCTCCCGGCAAGTATTTGTTTTACTTTCTTGAAAGCGTGCGAGTGGGAGAGGCCTGTCCACATTCGTGCCGGGTGAATAGCGGGGACACATTCCCCGAATAGCTCGTCAGCCTGTCCGTCAGTAGAAGTTTTTCTCCTCGGCTCATGGCAGGGAATCAAATATTTAAATGTGATTTCTAGACCTCAAGGCACGTGAAGAGATTTGTTTGACAAAGAAGGGAGTGAGTGAGAAAACACACCCCAACGGCAGGGAAGAATTTTCCACGGGATGAGGCTCACTCGCTGCACCGCGTTTCACCTGTGCATGCAACGCCCTCATCCAGTTTTCCCAAAGGAACGGGGCCCACTGGCCAGACCCTGTGCTGGGGGCCAGGGCTGGACCCCGCCAGTGGGTTTGGAGACTGCGGCCCCTCCCTGGCTACAAGCTCTGTGCCCTGACAGCACCTGGTTGCCCCCTACCCCCCGCAGCTTCTGAGCTGAGCGCTGACGCTGACAGCCAGTGGGGACGCAGAAGCGATTCCTCCTGCTCCGTGTGGTGGGGGGGCCGTCAGGGCCCCCCGCCTGCTGTGGGCCCAGGCGGGGCTGTGCCCCCGGGTCAATGGACTCACGAGAGACGTGGCCCCAGGCGCGGTCTTTCCCCTGCAGCTGGTGACTGCCGCGATTTAGGGTGGTGCCCGGGGGGGGGGGGCCCTTTCCATTGAGAAAAGTGAGTGAGAGTGAGAACCCAGCAGCACTCCCAGCCTGTGACTTCAGGTGCCAGCTGAGTGTTCCCGATAGAGGTGGCGGTCATCTGTCATCGTGAAGGCCACTGGGAGCCAGGCCCGGGGTTTGCAGGCTTGTGTGTGTGCATGCGCACACGGGAATGGACACACACACACACGGGGACACACACATGGGGACACGTGGAGATACATGGAGACATGCGGGGACATGGGGACACACATGGGACACACGGAGACGTGCAGGGACACGGGGACACACGGCAACACATGGGGACATGGGGCAGACACAGGACACGCGTGGGGACACGTGGAGAGACACAGGGACATGGAGATACACGTGGGGCACACACACACGGGAGACACACATGGCGACACACACTTCTCCATGTATTTATTGTGAGATCCAAAGGCTCCCGTGAGCAGTGACCAGCCCCCATGTCACGGAAGAGGAAACTGATGCCGGGCGAAGGCCAGGCTGCTCCTCGCCCGCTGCTGACGCTTGTGACCCGGCGGTACTTCGGCTTCTCTCGCCCCAGATGCCACCCTGTGGGCGCGCAGCGGGCGCCTGCTGAGGGGTGGCTCTGCCAGCCCGCGGCCCTCAAGTTTTCTCAGCCCTTTTTCTGGGGCCAGTTCTGTGATTTTGCTTATTTGAACACTGCTCGTCCGAGTCGTAATGGTGGTCTCTCCTGGAGCGGAGCTCACGCTGCCTCTTCCAGAAAAGCCTGCTTTTCTGCAGTTAGGAAATAATGGGGGCGGGAAAGTACAGGTGATTTGATCGATCGTGGTTTAGAAAACAATATTTCGCCTTCTGCGGGATCAGTTCCAAGGCAACCAAGTTCTCACTGCGGGGTGAAACGGCAGACAAGGCGGCTGCAGTGGGGGAGGAGGGCTCCCCCCAACCCGCCCGAGCGCCCTCCTTAGGGCTTGATTCCTGGGGGTCAGGCTCTGTGCAGGACGCTGTGTCTTCTCTCCCTTTGGGTCGATCATCGGCCCCTCACACCCGAGCCCTTGGTCCTGGGACACAGGGCCATGTGGCATGTGCGTGCGTGTGCACGCTCAGGGTCCCTTGTGCACACACATGCACACTCACAGACACACAGATGGACTCAGAGTGGTGACCACGTGTGGGTGTTTGGAGTTCATGGTCGCAGCTGAGGAAAACCCTGTGGGACTGGCAGCAGGGGCGGGGCGCGTTTGGGCCGCTGTCCGTCCTGGGTCTCCTGAATCCAGTTGATCGAGGAGCCTCTTCCAGGCTCCACGTGGGGTTGGTGGGGGCAGTGCGGTGGCTGGGAACAGAGCAGGAGAAAAGCAGCTGACCAGATGAGAGGAGCATAGACAGATGGAAAGGTCAGGACCCCCCTCTCCCAATTCTCCAGGGAGGCAGTCTCCTCTCCAGCCCTCAGTATCCCCATTTGTAATGATCCCCTCCCCCCCTCCATTCTGTGGTGCCAAGGGACCTGACTGCTCCCTGACCAGCGGGACCACTGCCTTCCAACCCAAGAGGAGGCCTTGCCTCGTTTGCTCTGGGCCAGTTGAGTGGGGAGTGCTGGGGGGGGGGGGCTGTCACCCACCTCCGATGCTCAGGAACTCTGCCCCTGCTGAGCCGCATGCCTGGAGTCCTCCTCACGGGGCCGATGGCCTGCATGGGGACCCTACCTCTGCCACTTGCAGGCTGGGTGACCTCAGACAAACTGCCGAACCTCTCTGGGCTTGTCTGGTTTGCAGCTCAAGGCTCAGGAGTGTGTCTTGTCACTTTGCTCTTTAGAGGGTTAGAAGCCATAGAGACAGCTGCAGGGATGGCCTCCGGGGCATGACTGCCCAGTGTCCCTGGGGTTCTCCTCTCTGCCAGCTTCGAGGGAAGAGGGCCTCAGGCACTGGCACTTTCTCATCCTGGTGGTGGGCAAATAGGCCTCGGTTTCCTCCGTTGCTCATCTCAGGGACTCGCCCCAACCCCCAGCTGGGGTCTCTTGGCGAACAGCACTGTGGTCCCATCGTGGGCGGAGCTGGAGGAGCTGAGAATGGGCGTCCATGTCCTCCCAGTGGCAGCGCGCTGACGTGCCTGGGGCATGGACTCTCGCCTTGGGCCCAGAGAAAGGGAGAGAAGGAAGGGACTCCCGGTCAGTAGGGAGGAGCAGGGAGCAGAGGACAAGTTCTCCAACAGGGCGCTGGGGGAGAAGACGCAGGCTCTGGGCCCCGCGGCAGGAAGGACGACAGCTCCCCAGACCCCGGGGCTGCGCTGCCTGCGTGCGCACGGGGACCCTTCCCTGTCCTGCGCTGAGGGAATCCTCTCCCAGACGGCTGCCCAGCCCCCTGCCTCTGAGAATTCCCAACGCCCTTTGGCCAGGCTCCACCTCCCGAGCCTGGTTCTCCTCCGTCCCTCTCCCTCTCCGGCCCAGTGACCTTAAGACTCCTTGAATCCCTCCCGGGAAAATTCCTGCGGCGTGATGCGCGTCTCTGGTCACAAAACGTCCCTGCGCCTTTTCCCAAATCACGTCCTAACCTCTCCAAGCCTCCGCTTCTTCACCTGCAAAGCGAGATCCTAGTAGCTGAGCTCCCCTGACCACGAGGGGGACCTTCCTTGGGGAGGTGGGGACTCGGTGGGGGGGGGGGGCTAAGGTGGTGTCTGCCAGGCCTCTTCGGTGTCCCTGCTTTTCACGGCCTGCGCCTCTTGGAAGAGGATGAGCATCTAACTGCTCGGTACAATGGTGGGGAGCAGCCCAGGGTGGAGGGTTCGCAGCCGGGGGTTTCACCCAGGGGGTAGCCGGGGTGCCACAGGCCGGGGTGAGGGGCGAGGACAGTGGCCCCTGGCTGGGGCATTCTCACGGACAGGTGCTAACCCCTGCCTGTTCTCCCTGGAGCCTGACTGCCCCAGCTGGCCCGCTGGGGTTTCCGCAGGCTGCGGGAGTGGGCCGTGGTTCTTCCCTGTCACACCCTGTGCACAGGGAATGCCGTCCCTCGTCTGCACACAGTGGCTGTCAAAGGAGTTGACTCAGAGAGGGGACACGCGGTCCCGACCTAACAACCTCTGAGGCCTCCCCCAGGCGCTGACCTGCTCTCCCAGGCCCTCCCCTGCCCGTTCTCAGGGCTTCCTCTGGAGCCGTTATCGCTGCTGACTGTGCCCGGGGAGGAACAGGGGCACAGCCTGCAAAGGGCAGCTGGTCACCGCCTCATTCCCTGTCCCCAGAAGTCGCTCCGATGCGGATCTGCCCATTTCACAGACCGCCCCCCTCGGTGGAACAGCGTACTTGGTGACAAAGGCTTTCTTCCCGCATTTCATGGCTGGTGGGTGCGCTGGCAGGGGCGAGGGGGCAGCAGGAGAAGCCCTCACTCAGGATTCCAGCCACCTCCCTGTCCTCCACTCGAAGGGGAAGACATCGGAGGTGGAGGTGGGGAGTCCGGCCGGTTAAGGAGCCCACTTGCCACTCAGCCTCCCTTCTGAAGCGTGACCACCTTTTAGGTCTGGCTCTGCCCACCACTGTCCTCTTCCCAGGAAGAGGGGGTGTGCCTCCCCCACTTAACACCCACACTCTCCCTACATCCGTGCTCCATGTGCTCCGTGTGTTCTGTGTATGTATTTAAGGCACAGAATTCGCACACTGGAGAAGAATGCATTGTCTGACCGTTTATGCTCATCCGGGCTTCTCCTTGAAGTCAAGTCCAAAGTCATTTCCATTAGAAAAGGATCCACTCTTGCTGTAGAATCATTTGTTCATTTAATAAATGTTCACTGCCGGCATCATATGGGCCACTGGGCCAAACTAGGGATTAAGAAGAATGAAGTGAGTAAACCAGACATTGGCCCAGCTTCCAGAGAGAGAGAGACAGAGACAGAGAGATAGGGAAGGAGAGAGGGAGGAAGGGAGGGAGAGAGAGAGGGAGAGAGAGAGAGAGAGGGAGGGAGAGAGAGAGGGAGGGAGAGAGGGAGAGGGAGGGAGGGAGAGGGAGGGAGAGGGAGGGAAAGAGAGGGAGGGAGGGAGAGAGACAGGGATGGAGAGACAGGAAGGGAGAGAGACAGGGAGGGAGGGAGAGAGGGAGAGAGAGAGGATTAAACCAGAAAGAGTAGCATGAACAGGCTCTCACTGCCTGTCAGGAGCCAAGTTCCTTCCCTCAACACCGCGTTTAATCTGCACAGAAACTCA
>PVJI01007894.1:0-74874 GCA_004026765.1 Micronycteris hirsuta | reverse complement strand
GTTTAAAATTACTAAACATGCCTAAAGACTGTCTAGTCCAATCCACTATTTCAGCTAGCCCTTGGGAACCAAAGAAGTGCTTTGCATTCATTTGGCAAAACCCACAGATGAGCTTTATTATGTGCTTTAAAGTACAAGGTTTAGCATTTAGGTCCATTATATATACACACAGTACTATATAATGAGAGTGAACTGTTGAAATAAATAAGACTGATGGTGGCTCATTCACTGATGCATGTTGATCACTTCTGACTGGCTGCTTGCCTTATCCATTTTGAACAGGTCCTACTGCAGACGTATTACAAGAAGCTGATGTTCCTCTTCTATCAAATGAGAAATGCCAACAACAGATGCCGGAATACAACATTACAGAAAATATGGTGTGTGCAGGCTATGAAGAAGGAGGAATAGATTCTTGTCAGGTAAATGTATAAAACTGCTCATCCCACGTTTTCAGAAAGCATTGCTATATAATGATTCTATTGTTTAACAATGATTCTGAAATAAAGAAAACATCAGAGTCTTAATTTTATTTTTTTGTTTTATAAAACTGTGACATTTGGCTTTTATTTGTGGACTATTTACATCGTATTCCTGGGTGGCCCTGAACATTAGAAAGAAAACTAATTTTTATCAACAAGGCTTATGCATCAGATGTCTTTAGGGACTAGGCATCAAACGTGAATGTGGGAGCCAGCCAGGTACGGCATGCAGTAGTGGGCCTGGGGATGAGCTGGAGAGTGTACACCTTGGCTAATAGCACTTATTTTCAAATTTCAATTTTTAAAAACCATATGTAGGCTTAAAAAAAACAAGTCTCAGGGCCAATTTGGCCTAGAAGCCTCTAATAATCAATCCTGATTTAGAGTGTGGTCCAGATGTCTAGTTACCTGAAATAATTTCTGGAGGAAAACCACTGTGGATTAACAGGTTAGAGCCCGTTTACAGCCAACTTCTATTTGCAAGAATATAAACGAAGAACTTACTCAGCCTGGCGTAAACATGGCTCTGGAGCTCTTCTACTGGAATTTTCATGTTATCTTGAACATTTCCTTTTAGAGATGGGATAACATGAACCCAGTGCATGTCAATACTGAAATATATTTGCAGGGTCAACAGCTTTGGATTTGTGTGACCATCAGAGAAAAATCTTACCCACAATCTAGTCTCGAAGAAGACAAAACATCTTACCACCTAGAAATAACGTAGCCATCTATTAGCTGCATGAAATTCACTTACACTCAACAAATAAAAAGTAAATTCTGCTAGATTTCAGAATTATAATTAATTTTCAGGTGCAGCATGGGGTAATCAGGAAGAGCATGGATTTATTCTTATTTGACCCTTATTGGAGAGACTTTGGGCAAGTCACTGATGTTTCATTGAGAGGTTGAAATGAGGTAACACTATGTAGGGCACTCAGTAAGCACTCAAAAATATGTGACTATATATGTTCTATTATGTGACTTCGCAAGTAAATTTTCTGGCATGTTTTCTGTATTTGAACATTAATAAAATATTAATACACTAACAGCTACTGGATGAGATTAAACCTATAGCAATATTGAGCAAACAAATAACTTACAAATGCAGAAGTAGTCATTTATATTGTGGGAAGATGGTTTCACTTATTAAAGTGTGAACAATTTGTTATATACATCTATATAAACACATAAATGTCATAATAATTTGACTTGATATAAGACTTTTTAACAGACATTTGAGCAGATGAATCTGTGTATGTATCCCTCAGTTAAATCAATGTGCCAAGCCATGTAACTTTCAGCTTAGTTCTACATTTATTCAACTTTGATGAACATTTGCACATTCAAGACGAGTAGGATAGTTTTCTTCACGTTAAAATTTATTCCTGGATCTTATGCGTTCCTTTTAAAATGAAATGTGCGCTAAAGGTAAAATATATTACCACTTAGAGGGAAATTTATAGAGTTATTGTCCGGGAGGGAAATCAGCTGTACAACTTCAATTACAGTTAATGGGGGTTGTGTGGCAGACATTGCATGCACTAGGTAGAAAATATGACTGTGGATGCTATTAATGTAGTGTTACATTAAGCTGGTGACACATGCCAGATCTCTGAAATCTTATATTTGGCTCTGATTTCTAAAAGTCTAAGCATGTTATTCATTAGCGAGAAAACTCCCACACAAGGTAGTACCTTGTATAATGTAATGTTATCATGGCTGAGTGCTCAGTAGTCTAAAGAGTCACATGATTTTCTTTGTTCAACTTGAATACTGCTAAGCAAGAGGACTGATTAAATAGGAATACATTATTTAAAATTATAAATGCCATTATTGATGTATCATTTGACTAAGTTCTTTAAAGCATTATTTTCCTCCTGTAGTATCAAAGAATTTTGCCTTATTAGTCATTCACTCATTCTTGAATATCTTCTGGCTTACCTAAGGCTTGCCTTCTTGAGACAGTTGTCTGGATTTTAAGGCATCACGAGTGGCTGTAGAATGTCCTCTCTACCTGAAGCTAAGAGTGTGACACAACGATTGGCCAACCATTTAGAGCCTTATTCTGTAGCAGTGGCTTTCTAAGTCTGGCAGATCAGCATTACTTGAGGAGGTGCTGTAGGTGCAGATTCTCAGGCCCTGCCACAGACCTGCTGAATCAGAAACTCCAAAGGTGGCTCTTAGCAATGTGTTTTTCACTTGTCATCAGATGATTCTGATGTACATTAAAGTTTGAGAACAACCACTCTAAATAAACATGGTCATCAACCTTTACACTCACATAGTCAAAGGAGGTAGTGATTTTTTTCTTTATAAATATAGCATCTCAGTGGAAACATAAATTTTAATACTTTATGTTCTGGACAGCCACTCATATTTTTAATGTACTTACAACATCTCTGAGATAGTGGGAGAATGAACTATCTTCATTAAACACATCAGAAAATTAAGACCAGGAGAGGATATATACCTGAACTGAATGGTGTTGTTAGACAACGGGAAGTGATAGAATTCGGTATGGTCTCTCAACCAGACAGACCACCCAGCTCTCGGCACCAAGCCTGCTCGCGGATCCTTTGAGTAGCTGCAGCTGACTCAGTATGGACTGGGTCATTTAAAATCCTTATGTAGGTCATCAGTATCTGGTTTCTGCTGTCTATTTAGAAATTAATTTTTTTAAGAAAACCAAACAACCTCTTTCAAAAAATATCAAAACATTTGATGTTTTTAAAATATCATAAATATTTTAATAATTTCTAAGTCGCATATAAATTTGTGTCTATATTTATTCTTATCTTGGATTGACAGAGTTCTATAAATATTTCTGAACCTGTAATGATGGACTAAGAGTTTAAGGTGAAGAAATAAAAAGCCCAGTCCCTGCCTTCAAACAGCTTGAATACATTTGTTATACATAGAGTAAAGGTAACCTATGTTTGCCAATGCAATTTACACTCCTCTGCACCCAAGAGAGAAAAGGTGCCTTTACAGACCAAAATTTTTCTCCTGAATGTAAGTCCCTATGGTAGTAAAGAATCAGGCAAAAGTTCTCTCAGCGTATTTCTAACATCAAGCCTGGGCTGAAAAAATCTATCATACTGGTGTTTTAAAGGAAAATACACAAGGCTTTAACTTCTTTCATAAATAAATAAAAAGGCAGATTACTTTAAATACTTTACATAATTAACATAAAAAATTGTCAATTTTATCATTAATTGATAGTACTATATGTTTGCATTATGGTCATTTGGTTTACACAGAAATAATTATGTGCAAGTAAAATCTATGTAATTAACTTTACTAGGATCTGCTATAATTAATATTTCTGAAAATTAAAAACATTTCATCAATTGAAATCTTAGATGAAAACATGTGTACCTATCACAGAAATTATATCATATATTTACCTCTTTCGGTTGAAACAGTAAGTTTTTTTTTTTCCAAATCTCATTGTGTTCGTCTAATGGCAAAAAGTTAACACTACCCAAGACAACAAAAATCAACTTTATGTGTTACTAGTTTCTTTAATGCACATGATAGAGAGTAACTGCCTTTTCCACAGACCCCTTCAAAATACTTCAAACATATCTCCTTTAATTAAAAAGTAAGCTTTTAATAAATATTTTGGTTGGGATGATCCTCAGAGCTGTGACTTAGAGAATTTCTTAGTACCCACTAAAATGCCATAATTAAACTAAGAAAACTCTTGCTATATAAACGTGCATTATAAAAACAATACACGTCCCTTTAACATTTCATGTAATAATGACTTGATGATGATGAACTCCTTTATCTTTACCTTGTCTGGGAAACACTTAATCTACCCTTTGATTCTAATTGACAATCGAATCTAAAAAAACAAACTAAGCAAACACACAGAACAGAAACAGAATCATAGATATGGAGATCATTTGGAGGGTTATCAGTTGGGAGGGAGAAAGGAGGAGAATGGGGGAAAGGTGCAGGGATTAAGAAGTACAAATTGGTAGGCACAGAATAGACAGGGGGATATTAAAAACAGTGTAGAAAATGGAGTAGTCAAAGAACTTACATGCATGACCCATGGACAAGAAAACTAAGGGGGAGGATTGCCAGAGAAAATGTGGGGGTACTAGGCGAAGGGGGCAAAGGGGGAAAATTGGGACAACTGTAATAGCATAATCAATAAAATATATTTTTTAAAAACTAAAAAATAAATAAATAAATAAAAACAATACACGTAAATGATTTGTAAGAGGTCTTAGTTTCTCTATGTTCTTACTGAGTAGCAAAGGTTTCCATTCTTGACCTACACTGATGGTGAGAATATATGTATAGAGGGGACTTGTCATTAAATTATATTTTTCATCTTTATTTCTGAATTAATGTGCTAAAAACAATTTTATACACTTATATCAATTGACCACACACTTACAATTTTCTTTTGCATTTTACTATTTAGGGGGATTCGGGAGGACCGCTAATGTGCCAAGAAAACAGCAGGTGGCTCCTGGCTGGTGTGACGTCATTTGGATACCAGTGTGCTCGGCCTAACCGCCCAGGGGTGTATGCCCGGGGCCCAAGGTTCACCGAGTGGATACAGAGTTTTCTCCATTAGTGTGTCCTCAGCCAAACGTGAAAATCAGGCAGTTTTCCCAGCCCACTGTAAGGAGTGTGGAAATTGAGAGCTTTGTAAAGAAAAAAAAAGTTTCTAAAAGCTTTTATTCTCACCTAAGGCCCTGAAATGCAAGGGGGAGAGAAACAAACCAACAAACAAACCAGAATTAATCTTTACAACACTATGTAACTCTAAAATAATACATTTTGGTTTTATTGTGAACAGCCATTCGCAGCTTTAATTTCCTTTGTTCTTAATTATTTTTATCACATTCTGTTATTGAAAGTAATGCTATTTTAAATCTTGTATTATTCACTTAAAACAGCTTAAGCAAAATTAGAAAAAGAAGTAATATAACTGTTTTGCACAAGGTATGTTATTGTTTGAAATGAACTGTTGAAAATTATCTAGTTCCAGTTTAAACTCCTATTGTCAGAAGCTCAGTATTCTTCCTGCTTTTCTATCCACGTGCATTTCCAGTGTATCTTGCACATATCCTTAATGGTTCCCCTGCTCATAAAAAATATGTATAATAAACTCATGTCATAAACCTGGGCTAAATTGATTGCACATTGCTCTCAAATAAGCTAATTAAACAGCAAACACAAGTATATACATTAACCTTATATCAAAATAAAAGGTAAATTTATTAATGCTGTAGTTCTTTTATTGGATCCTTTATCACCTGGATTATTCATGCTATTTCCAGCTAGAATTTTTTAATTTTCAAAAGCAAATATACATATTTAAGAAATGGAACTATTAAAATTTCTTTTTGATTTATGTGTGTTACAGTGGATGGTTGTTTCTAACATATGCAAAACTTATTTAAACACAGCTGAATAGCCCATTAGAAGGCCAAAAATGTGGAGTAAATGAATTTGTTTCACTGCTTTAATCTCTTGGATCATTTCCAGAGTAAGTGCAAACTTTAATTTAGCTTACCACACCAAATACATTGACTTATTTGGGAAGACAAAATTCATACGTACTTACCAACACATGTACACACATACATACACATTCTTGCATGAGTCTTTGTGGTCCAAACAGAAAAGAGAGTAGGGTTCAAAGGAGTGGAAAGACAGAGGCAATGGGCATACACTGGCCTTATGGAAGCGAAACTTGGGCTCCCCCTAAAAGGAATGATCATTATTCATGTACTGTTGAGGTGCCGGGGGCCACCATGTAGGTGGGAATGACCCTGGAAGGTCAGCAAAAGCACAATAAATAATCATCTGTTGTCGTGACAGATTGTTTCACTGGGTACCAGTCAGAGGAGAGGAGAAAATTACATAAAGAAGGTGTGGACAGATGCCTGAAGACCACAAATTCCTTGTAAGCAATTATGAAATTTGTTTTTAGGTCAAAAAATCAGGAGTCCCCAAACACACAATTCTCTTTTAGACCTCTCCAGTTAGGGAGGATAGAACAGCAGGGGAATGGCTGTTTGATTTTACCACCCGAATATTATTCCAGAATTCACCTGCATTTCAAAACACATATGAAGAACGACATTCTGAAAATACAAACACCCACAACAGATACACACACCATATAGTCCTTTTTATTTTTCAAAGTACAGCTAAAATTTTAAGAAACAATCAGGACCGTCTCACGGCCATCTTCTAATAACAGGGAAGTTCATTGTCCCACTCCTCATAACTCATAAGTTTAGTAATTAATACCAGAAGAGTTATCCAGGCCTGGATCAAGATAAAAGGCAGAACCAAGGCCCTTCCCCATAGCTTTGCCTCTCTGGCTGCAGCTGTTGCAGTCATGGGAGGCAGGGACACGGAGGAAGCCTAGTCTCCTTCCGTCGAGTCCTGAGTAAAGGAAGACACACGTGGTGGGAGCTTGGTGGGAAGAGGTAGATTCCAGCAGCTGGTCTCCCATTCTGCCCAGAAAGACGGGCAGCCAAGAAAGAGGAGTGCTAGATGTGGGCAGATCTAAGCTTAGAATGCAGCTGCCCATTCCCTCCATCTCTAAGCAGCTGAAGAGGGGCCAGGGCCCACTAATTTCTATTTTCCCTTTTAGTTTTGCCAACCAACTCCAGCTGTGCATGGCCTAAACGAAAGCTCTTTATCATCCAACTGAAAAGGACTGACAGAAAAAAGATGAGGTTTAACACACTCTATAACCACAACTTTTATTCTTCACACCCTTAAACAGTTATTTCTTTTCATCTGCATGTATTTCATTCACTTGAGAGATTTAGACAACATACACGATCATTCTTCAGAAACAAGAACTTTTTATTTGGTTAAAAGGAGCACAGAGACATGTGAGGACCAGATAGTCCCAATTCTCTCTTGAGAAGAAGGAGACACGGGCATTGAAGAAACCGGGAGATACCACAAGCGGAGCCCCAGTTTCTCTCTCAGACAAACCCTCAGTGATGGACTCGTGATCACCGATACCCTCCAGCCATTTTTCACACTAACTCATAGTTTCTCTCCTTGCTAAAGTGTTAGTGTGCTGTGCTCACCTCCACACCAATAGGACCACTCACCTGGTCCCAACAGTTAAACCCTTTTATATGTTGATAGAGGTTAAACAGAGCTAGAAAAAAATCTTAGACAGGGAATGCAGCTATCTGCTTCCAGTTTCAGCCCCAAACCCCTAACGACTCTTTTTGTATTGTGGTCAAGGGAGAGACCAAATTGATTCCAGAAACTTCAGAAAGCTACTTGTGGTTACATAGGCAACAGGTGAAGAAGACATATGACTATATTGTGTATGCCACTTTTTTTGTTCTAGATTGAGTATATTGTTTATACAGTTATTAACAAAGTTATTACAAAATCTGTTGAATTTTAAACTAAAAATAATTGTAAGGCACGTGTCTTGCACAATTGAACTTAGACAGTTCTTGCCTCTAAGATATTTGAGTGGATTTTACCATAGTCAATGAAATAGTTTCTTATTTCTGAAGCGATTTCCTACACATTGTCTGATCCAAAACAGAGAAAGTGAAAGGTGATTCATTTCTAGAAAGGAAACTTTTTCCTATGGTAGTTTTTCCTATGGTGTGTGAATTCATTTGACCACAGTGATAAATTTCTTTAATCAACACAGCCTGTATTGAAAAATGAAAGACCATAAAAATAAATATCAGAACAGTTCATTTTTATCAAACACGTAAAGGTAAAATTTTTTGCACACTGTAAATTTCAATACAATTTACATTACATTAACTAGATTACAACCTATGAAAGGTAAAAGAAACAAAAATAACTGCTTCCAACACACATACTTCTGATGTGTTGATGGCAAGTTTATCTGCATGGTCCATTCCGTTTACTTGAAGTTTGGGTGCATCATTTAGCAAAATAAGCATGTCTCACTCCATTACCAGCATAGCATATTTTGTAAATGAAATAAACATAGAAAACTCATTTTAATATTTGCCTCAAGGGGGAGCTTACAGTTCATCTTGCAGATCCTCTGAGATTTCAAGCCATTCCAAGCTAAGGTTCTGATGCCATTCTTTATACAGACCCAGAATTACAAAACTCTGTTTTCTTTTCTGGAGCCAAGTCAATTAATTTTTATACTTCCATGCCACTTTCTTTTCTCGTGCTTTTTGAAATCCACAGTGTAGACTGGTTTGGGCTAGTTTTTGTTCTTCCTTTACTGAAAAACATAAGAAGTAAGTTCAATGTATGAGGCTTCTTATCAAACTGGGCATATCTTGGTCCAAGTGGAGGTATTTGAGAGCCTTATTATAAAAGGGTCCTTCTCCTCTCACCAGCCTATTTTCTCATCCCTACAAAAAAATTCCAGATTATTCCAGTATGTGAAGATGGTAAACAGCGCAGATAAAATGATGAAAAATACAATAGATGGTTCTCTGTTGGATCCCTTATAGTTTAGAATTCAGATACGCACACAAATGTTTCTGACACAATGCCAACATTTTTTATTGTAATCACCAGTGAATCATTTTTTGGGTCTATGATTTTTGAAATGTTGTTTTTTGAATATTCTTCCATATACATATGCCGTATTTAATGCCAAATATCAAGATAGTGTTTTTTTCCTAAGTCTAAGGAGCTTCCTATTTCCCTATTCCCATCAGTTTTTAGGTCCTAAAATTAAGTCACTTAATCACGGAAACTTTAATATTGTTTCAGTCTCTGAAAACAATGTAGATTCAGGTGTTGCTAAATTATGGGTATCTGAGTTTCCCTAGGTCTCAGGTTGAACTTCACACTTTCAGCCTATGCCTCAGGCTGTGCTGTTTTCCAAATCTCCATAAAATGGCCATTTTTCAGGCTCCTGTTTTAAAAGGGGCATGTTCCTGAGTGTACCCATCACCTTCTACCACACTACTGATTAAGCTCTAGATTCCTTTTTGTCTAGATTCCTATGAATGAACCCTCCCTGCATTGCTCACCACCTCCAGTACCTGTGTATTGTGTCCTGCACTTCCTCCCTTCCACAGGTACCTGTTCCAACAGCACCCTGTCCAATCCCCACAGGTATGACTTCTACCCATGCCACTCACTCTCCATCTGCCTGACCGTGCAGAACTCCTTCAAAGAAAAAAAAAACTCTTCCAACGAATAAGCTTGAGAATTTGTTACTAATAAAAGAATGTGTTCCAGTTATACGTTTTAGAGATTTGCATCCAAATAAGTAGATCAGCATATCTTTACCTATGAAGTCATCTAACATAAATAGAAAATAAATCAAGCAAAGTTTATGAAAAACATGGAATTTTAATGGTGAAAAAGATGGTTAAATTATTAATGTAGTTTTTGCATAGTACAAGTATTGCATTTGAGTTACTACATGTTAAGGAAATAAGAGTTATTATTTTGAACATGACATGGAATGGTAGAAACAATCATGTGTACCAGATTGGAATTTAAACTTTTTGTAAGGCACTCAGATGATAATGGAGTTGAAACTTTGATGGAGTTTCTCCTTGCTTTCCTGGAAGAAAGGAAAAGGGGAGGATCTGAGAACGATTGAATTAAGCACTACAGCTAATCCCGGCATCTAGAGGTACTCTATTTTGTTTATATTCTTACTCTGAGGATTTCAAACAGTGAAAAACTCCACAGATCTTCAAGATGGAGAAACCTGGACGACTTTTGAATAAATAGAATCTCTACTGTAACACACAATTTGGAAAAAGAAAAACACTTTAGAGAAAACTCAGTTACTAGCACTTTAGTAACTGGTATCTCAGAGATGAAAAAGACTACATAATATTTTTCAAGGTTTTTTTTTTTCAGGCTGACTCATTATTCACAGACCTTCCTTAAAAGTTCAAATGGGTTGTAGGAGGTTTATATCAAATCCTCCTTCTAGATTGAGAAAAAGCAAAAGAGAAAAAGAGGGAGAGAGAGAACTCATGGACACAAGCAACAGTTTGGTGATTGCAGGCGGGTGGGGGCGTGGGGCAGTGGAGGGGGGTGTAAGGGGAAGCAACGGTGATGGACAGAGACTTGACTTGGAGTAGTGAACACGAAACACCGTGTACAGATATGTGTTGTAGAATTGTATATCTGAAAGCTTTATAATTTTGTTAATCAGTGTTGTGCCAATAAATTCAATTTTTAAAAAAAGAAAGCAAAATCCTCTCTTTACATCATTGCTTTCCATGATGATAAAATCATCTTTCCATAGTCTTAAGAATTAAGGGAAGTAACTGGATGCTTGTTACTGTCTTTATTCCATGCAAAATATTGAAAAACTACTTTAACTGTGTTTTACATATACATTGAAAAGCCAAGAGGACGCAAAATGTAGTTTTAATTTTCCAGGTATTATTTATTATTATTATTCAAAATGCCTTACTTCAACAGCCTATAAATGACAGGTTGGATCTTTTTTAAAATTTATGTGAACTTTGGAGTTTACATTTATTTAACTTGTTTCTGGTAATTTTGTTACATAGTGGATTCATTAGGGCTTATTTCAAGAAAACAAGGTGATGAATTAATATAAAAAAAAAATGGCTTATTTACAAGTCCTTCCTGACAGAAAAATTCTCTTAATCAACTTTTTATTGAAAACACTCTGACAAAGATGTCTAGACCAGTGACTTTCAACCTTTTTCATCTCATGGCACACATAAATAAATTATTGAAATTCTGTGAGGTACCAAAAATATATTTTTTGCCCATCGGATAAAAAAAATACATACAGCTTTGATTCTTTCACACTAAATGGCCATGGCTGCGTTGGCTGTTGTCACTTTTTCATTTAACAATCTAAAGGGAAAGAGGTCAGTACTCCTGTGTAAATAGTCAGGTATTGCATGTTTTAAAAATTCTTGTGGCACACCAGTTGAAATGACTGGCCTAATCTATTTATGCAAACATGTTCTTATTTAAATCCGACATCTTTTCCTTTTTTCCTTTCATAGATATTGGTATTTCCTATGTTGATATTTTAATTGCATTGACATATTGATACACATGGAAAAAATTTACCTCTAACTCAAGTATATGAATAAACATATATGAGGGGGTCCCTCCAAAAAACAGAATTGTATTCTGGAGGGTGGGCCCCTTGCAGTACAGGCTTAACTCGCTAGGTGAGCGTTCTAGGATCCCATTTGTGTCACTGCACTAGCCGGTGTTATAAGAGGCTGCATTTGGCTTCAGTGAATTTTTTTGAAGACTCTTTCAACGCATTTGCCCCTTTTGTGATGAATGATTTACAAGTGCACCTGCCCATGCTGTGCTGAGTTTTTGACCAAAAACAGCATGACCCCATGCCCCACCCTCCCTATTCACCTGACCTCACCCCTAGCAACACTTTTTGTTCTCCTGGATGAAAAAAGTCCTCAAAGGGAAATGTTTTGCCAATGTGGCAGGGGTGAAACAAAACAGAAAATGGCAGAAGCACTAAAAGGCAACAAAATCAATGAGTTCAAAAACTGCTTTGAGCCGTGCAAAAATCATTTCAATAGGTGTTTTGCATCAAATGGAGAGTCCTGTGAAGGAGACTGAAGTTCAAACATGTATGAATAAATACACATTTTTAATAGATTAATTCTGAGGTTTTTTGGGTCTCCCCTTCTAAAAGAATACTCCCAAAATTCTGGCTTTTAAGACATACCATGCCTACTAAAAAGGGACCTATTTTTACCATTGTGCTTTATTTCCTGTACTTAAAGGATCCTTTTGAAATAAAACAGAAGGTAATGACTTGAAATTTTGAAAAGTCACTACACAGTACACCTACAAAAATTGAGTCTCGCATTCAACTTTAAATCAAGATCACAAGGTTTAACATTAATGCTTTTACTCAATAAACAAGGGATAGTATCATTGCATACGCTGTAAGCTTGCAAGCATTCAGATTTCAGGTCCATCACACACAGTAGCCATGAGACGCAAGGCAAATCGCGTAGCCCATCTATTCACCAACTTCTCGACTGAAAAACAGAAACTGAAGAGTCCCTACTTCATATGGCTTGTGAGGGTTAAATGAGTTAATGCATGAATCCTATGAAAAGGTACATCTTATTAGATTGTATATGCGGGACTGGTGCCGACAGAAACAAAAATGAGAACTTTCTTCAGGCAAATTGAAAACATAATTTTATGCTAATTTTCAAAACTTTTCAAGGAGTCTCTCTATATAGGAATTATTTACCTTTTATGCAGCATCTGGAAACAGCAAGTACCAAAAGCAACCAGTATCAGTAAGAGCAGTGGGATTGTTGGTATAACAACATAAATTAAGTTGGGAATTATGCCTACAAAAGTAAAACAGTTAGTGTAAAAAGGCAGTTTGAGGCAGAATGGTAACATCAAAGTTATATAAAACTTTTGCAAAAATTTGAGGTAAAATACAATTATTATAAATAACTAGATTCTAAACAGGTTTCTTCCCTAATTACTAAATAGTCTATGAGATAATATATCCATGTTTGTTAAAAATCAAAAACAAAATCATACTGTACTGGTGGCCATACTCCTGTTCAATGCCATATTTCCAAAAGTATTATTAAATCTGCTACTCAGGGAGAGGCTTGTTTTCACAATGAATTAATAATCATAGTTATCTCACCTCACTGATCCTTCTTAGTTCTTACTTAGAGTATCAAGCATTGATGTTTAAAGAATAATAATCATTATTAAAATAACTGTTGATTTATTGGACATGTAATTCTCATAACCAATAAGCTCAGTGCCATGATTATATGCAAGATTCCCTGGGATTAAACCAAAATATGCAAATACTAACTGATGATATAGTCATAACCCAGAGACACAAAACTTCAGAGACATGAAGACTTGATCTTAATTAAATTCTAAAATGAATTATCTTTTTAATCCTGTTCCATACAACTTAATAATACTGGTTTTCTTGGTAAAATAAAGACTGAAGTCTCAGACAGCATAAGATGACTTTATTAAACATTTTTATCATTGTCATAGGGGAAATTATTCCTAATGTAATTATTTACTGATATCTTTAATTACATTTAGATATTCTGCATGGTTTAAAATCAGGCATCTGAAAAATAAAGAATACTAAGTTTTAAACAAATTAAAAACTATCCATTTAGCTACCAAATCAATAATTGACATAATTATTAATTTAAATAATTCTGGCCAAAATAGAGCTAACTTAGAGCAAACTATTCATTTAACTGCATATCACTTCCTTTGTTAACACAAGAGGTTCTATTAACTAAGGTCCGGTGATGTTAAGTATAATTTGCTGTATGTTCACCGACTCTTGAGCCTCCAATAAGCAACAGGTAACATTGAGAATTTTTAAAATTTACAAATTTTTTTTTGCTCTTTCAAAATACCATCATGATTTTATCTATATATACATGTGCATAAAGGAGACAGTATTCCCTCCTCTTTCATGGAGTTTGTGTTGCCTGTGAAAATATTTTGAAATTTTGGGTCTCTGGCCCTAACTTCACAAAGCAGCTAGGATAAATCAATATTTCTGTCCCATTGGCACAGGGCCATGCCAGAAGTCTCTCTGACTAACACAGAATTCCCATTGAGATTTCATTGTTGCTTTTGCAGACAGTGGTATGTTAAAGGCAGCTGGGTTAGAGCTCGTTGCATGCATTTTTCCCACCCTGTTGTTCAACAATGTTACTTTGGTGGCTTGAAATCAGCCAGGGAGTATTTACATCACAGAAAATTCCATAGTGAACAAATCAGAGTTTTTATTTCACATCCACCTCACCCAAGCCAACCCTTAAACAGTTACCGGCACACCACTGTTTGCAGGCCACTGTCTGTACCAACTTACATCATAACGCCCACACGTTATTGGGGGAAGTTCCTTGTAGATCCAGATTCTAATGGGGATTACTTAGTTTAGTACTAGATACACTCAATCAGAAGAAAACAAAAGTAAGTTCTTGTATTAAAAAACTAGCTTAGCGTCATTTGTTCTAACCTAGCTCAAAAGTAAATTTCCATAGACCTATATGTAGCGCACCACTTCAACAAGCAACAAGGAAAGTTGGGGCCAGCTGGAAGTGGAGTTTAAACATACAGTTTCTGTCCTTGGCAGAGGAGTTAAAAACACGGGAACAAATTACCTGCTTCAGTAACAACCACGTTTTGATGGGTGTCTCCTGGTTGGAGTGTAAAATATGTCTTTCCTCCAGGAGTTGTTGGATTAATCTCTGTAGATAACAAGGACAGACATCACGTGTAATGATGAACAAGAGAAATACAAATAAAAATAAAAATAAAACTTTATAATGAAACCATAAAAACATCAGAGTTTTGACTTCTGAACAATTCACAGCTAAGAATTATATTTTCAACTTCAATTTACATTTCATTATCTTTAAATCAAGCATCCACCTAGTGAATCCTTGTAGCCCATAGTCGCGGTAGCAGTCAACAGTGTGTGGATACCAGTACAGCCTGTGATGGGCAGTAATGGCAAAGCAGGCGGGAAGCTAGGCAAAGATAAGCAAGAATCAGTGACCATGGCATGCCAGCCACTCGCTGCCATTCAGTGGCAAGTCAAGATGATGTGGGTGCTAACATCAGTGCCATACTTAGGTGTCTCCTCATAATAATAATCAGCAGAAGATTGTATATGGATTGCATTTGGGACTGATGACTCAAATAATAATGTTCTATGTATGTATCTGCCCTACACAAATAATGCCATCCTTATATTTATTTTCCAGTAGTGTCTACTTCTTTTAAAATAATAATAAATTAAGGCTTGTGAGATGTTTCTTTCCCTGGGTTTATAAGATGAGATCTCTTCAATGGCCATGCCCTTAAAATATGTTGAAATATATTATTTTGGCCTGGTACTGCTCTACCACCAATTTTTTCCTAGGTCCTTCTTTTTAAATTAATAAGTCGTGGAATATCAACTAAATTAGTAAGAAAATATCCTATACATTTGCTTGCATTTATTCCAAAAAATAATGTCCTGTCTATTTTTGCCAAGTGATGGAAAGGAAAGCACCCATGCAGCATCTTATCTTAGTTTCAGAGTAGTAAGTCATTTTAATGTAGTGTTTACTACTCTAACTTGAGCACATAGCCTGTATTCTTTGGAAGGGTAATCATATACCATCCTGTAATAAAACATACTGGTCTTTATGCATACTCCACCCTGACACTTTAACAGCCTCCTCTAGGTTTCAGATACAGTCCTGACTTACACTCACTCTTCTGGACTCTGCCTATGCTCAACGGGTACTCGCTGAACAAGTAATACAGATATTATGTAATTTATCAACATAGAACTGGTTATTTTTAAAGTAACGTAATAAATTTTAAGTTAATGCAGCTGCTGATTAAGTAACAATGCTTTAGAAACATAATCCCATACATGCTATTTTAATGTCTTAGAATAAGAATATATTATGCAATTTTAATAAATACAAAAATTAGATTCAGACATATGCCCATAAAAATGTGTTTGGGTAATACTGCTAGACCTAATGAATAGATACGCAACTCACAGGACAATAACAAAAAACGGTGGCAAAGAGAGTGAGAAAACTCGGAAGTAAATTAGTCAGTTTCTGCTTAGCTAGGTTAATTTTTTACGATTTTGGATACTATTAGTCATTCTTAGATGGTGTGTCAGAGCAGAAAGAGGAGACTAAGTTCAAATCACAAAGTAGTTCTGGTTTAGTTGGAGAATAAAGTTCAAAATAATTGGTGTTATAATTTATAAATATTAAATCCTTTTACTGCTTAATTCTCCAACCCCCTTACCACTAAAAAGCTAACCGCTAATCACCAAAAAAATACTGACTCTTACAAGCAAGGAATGTAATGAAACCTACATCTTTCATAGATAAGACACTAAGATTGAGGAAGTTTAACTAAATATAAAAGTTAAAGATGAAAATATTTAAAGTAAAGAATAAAAGTTCTATGTACATTAATAAAACCAGCTGTAAAATTGTGCTTATGCTTCAAAAACAATAAATAATAAAAGAATATTGTTCACAAAGTATAGATATTTGAAGATTTAGGTAGAATACAGAAGATAAGGGAAAATAATAATTTTGTGACTACAGTGCTCCTCCATGAGCAGCATAAAACTAGATTATCTAATATGAAACAAGTCAGGAAGATTCTAAGGTTACAGTGTCCTGAATAATGTAAGACAAAAAATAAAATAAAATAAATGTACTTAAAGTCAAACTGTTGATCTAAAAGCTCAGAGAAGAAGACAATATTGTATTAAGAAGATTTTTTTAATATATTCTGTTTCATTTGATAGCTTTGAGTACATAGTCATAAATGTAAACTATCAGAGAATAATCACTTCTTGGCCTTTTGGCTTAGATCAAGTGTAAACTATCAGAGAATTTCAACTTTATATTTTTCCACAAAAAAAAATAAAGACAAAGAACATAAAAGCATAACAGATTTGGCTTTGTAAAATCTTCTAGGAGGGTAATGATGGATTTAGCAACCTAGGGGTTGCCAAAGAATAAACTCACCAGGGACAGAAAGTTGGCTAATATACTCAAGAGCAGGATAAACATGAGAGAAGAGTAAATCTAATCCATAATCCAAATAATCCCTGGTGCTTTACGGTCTTGTGAGAAAAAGAAATCATGTAATTTCAAGAGAACAATGGAAAGAGCAGAACTTGATTGTAACTGACTTCCATAAACACAGGAGGCCAAGCAGACAGAAGAGTGAAAATGAAACTTCCAAACACTGAGGAGACAAACAGGCAAAAAATAATCTCAAAGCCTAAGTGACTAATGTGGCTTTCCTACATTGTTTTTTTTGTTTGTTTGTTTTTGTTTTTTAATGAGTTTACACAGTTTTGATCAACCTCTCTTTTGGTCAAATAGAAATTCAGTTGAGTTGTCTTATTCAACGTAATTCGAATGTACTGTGTCCACAGGAAACCACGCTGGTGTCGCTCAGGGCAACGCAATCTTATTAGTGGCACATGGCGATGAATTGGAGACTTCAGGAGAAAGCTGATTAAGGAGGTGCACTTCAAAGGGTGACGATCACAGCCAGCACAGGGCGCATGCCCCTCTGTGTTTTCAGTATGGATGGTTCGAGGAGCTATGACCAGTTTTACATTCACTGAGGAGAAGGTGCCAAGTATCACACCCTGAAATAACAAGCTAATGTGCCGGGAGAAGGTTTCTTTAATCCCTTAAATTTCCCAGCTTTTTAGCAACCTAAAAAACTGTTGTTCAGATGTGTAAATCTATAGGTGCTTGGGTGACATACCTCCTCCACACATACTATACTAAATATTTTTTTAAGATTTTATTTATTTATCTTTAGAGAGAGAAGAAGGGAGGGAGAAGGGAGGGAGAATGTATGGTTGCCTCTTACATGGCCCTCACTGGGGACCTGGCCCACAACCCAGGCATGTGCCCTGACTGGGAATCGAACCGGGACCCTCTGGTTCCTAGCCCGTGCTCAATCCACTGAGCTAAACAAGCCGGGCCTATACGAAATATTTAAAATATTTTAAAACAGATGTTTATTTTTTGTTAAATCTATGTACAAAAACATACTTTGGCTTTAATATTACAAATGATTAACTTTCTCTTAAAGGCACCCCTCCAGGTGTTTCTAGTTACTCCCTCACTCTTTCTAGTGGTTGTAGTTTCTATTTCTAGTTACTCCAGTTTCTATCGTTTCTAGTTACACTAGTCCTATTTAAGTCCTTGGGCAGTTTGTTCTACAGCACACAGCGTGCTTCACTACACTCAATGATATGACAAGTTGCAAAGTACTTTCATGTTTCAGAGCAAAAACAACAAAAGAGCCAAATGTAGCAGAGCTTAAAGATAAAACTGAAAACAAGCAAATATGCTCAAGATCTGCTGCACCAACTTACAACACATCCTACCTGGTTCATACTTGCAGATGTAATTGTGCTTCATGTTGCACCTGTCGTCATTCCACTGGTAAAGGTAGGGGCCTCCAAGGCCAGGATTGGCGGTAGGTTGGTGATACATCACGACGCACTTTTCACTTCCACAGGAAGGTTCATCAGTATACCAGTTTCTGCAAATACAGGGTGGGTGGGGCAAAAGTAGGTTTGCAGTTGTTCATATGAAAAATAATACAATAATTAATGAATAATGAAAGAATAAACTCTGTTTTGCATACTCACAGCCGTAAACTTACTTTTGCCCCACTGTGTATATAGCAGCAAGAACAGCTCTAAGTGATCTTCGCTGCTCTGTTCTGACATTCTCTACAGGAAAGAGAAATGCCCCCCAGGCCCCAACTCACCGGTACTGGGAACCGCTTCCATCAGACCACCGGTAGAGATCTGGGCAGGCACCGGATGCTTGCCCGTCTCCATTTCTCCAAAGGCCTATCCAGAAATCACCATCAGAAATGCCTGTGCCTGGTTTTGTCAGGTTTTGCAACATGCTTTCTATTAACTTCTGTTCTGCTTCATTCTCGAGGCTGAGCAGGGCTCCCCCCTCACTCTCACATGCCAGGCGTGCCTCCTGGAAGCTCACTCGGCTGGACAGTTCATGGAAATAGGCCATTTTGTAGCACAGGTGCTTGTAGTCAGCAAAACACACCTTTTGGCCTGAAGAAAAAAAAAGATGAAGACTTAAATACATAGGCAACAAAAGAAAAAATCTGATTTTAAAAAATTCTCAAAATTGAATTTCACATATACCTAAATATCAAGCAGAATGAATTTTCCTGATGACTTTGTGACATAACTACAAATAGTCATCATCATATCAGGTTATAATGAAGCCATAGTGTGTAAAATTCAGTTAACTCTACCAGCAACAGAATTTCTATTACCTACGCCCTCCTCCTTTTACCACCAAACAGGTAGGCCAAGATTATAGAGATTCTTCCCAATGGTCATGCTGTTCTGTTTTATTTTTCATTATATTCTTTCATTCACCTCTGATCTTTGCTTGTCAACTTTAAAACTGCCACAAATCCCTCTCGGTCACTGTTCCTTACATCCAACCTGCTGCCCGTGACCTACGTTACTCTCTTAGTCTTTGACTTCAGCTTCGGTTTCGACTTAGAAAACAGAATATTTTATTGTTTTATGTAAAATTAAGTTAAATTACTTTATGTTGAGAAATTAAGGCACAGCTTTACTGTTTTCTTATGATTCATCTGCAGGAACATTATTCTCGTTGCGATAGAAGGCTTCGTTCCCTATGTATTTAATTTTGTAGCCAGTCAAGAAAAGTCAGTAGTGGAGGGGCCAGAGTGTTATTGTACTTAAACACTGGCTAAAAAAATAAAGCATTTGAGCTTTGCACTCTTAATTACAGCATATCACACTGAGCCAGGGTTGGTATCACATCCATCCTCCCCCAGAATCAGCAATTAATGACCAATGATGACACTCAGAGGCAGAAGGGAGCAGAAATCAGCGCAAGGCCATTAACCTCACCACAGTGTTTGAGTGATGGGCGCTCAGTAACTTGACGCAAGCTGAGAACAGCCAGCTAATGAAACGGCAGCTCCAGCAATTCAAGTAAGACAGCCAGTTGTCCTCTGTCTCATTAACTGCGATCTGGACCCAGGAGCAACACACTGAATAATATGAACAAATTAACAGACTGCCCAACTAATTGTTCATGAACAGTAACAGGCTAGTATGAATGCCCAAAGGGCATTGGGATTAAAGAGACTTCAAATGGACAAAATATAAGTCTGAAACATTCCTTGAGAGATGATTAGGGAAGTCCCAAAGGTTGATTCTAATATAATTATTATTATTTTTTATTTCTCTTAATTTATTATAAGAATTCATGTTGACTACACTAATTAAAAGTGGTTTTTCTGGTAATATTCTAACAATGCCATTAAGCCTAGTGATTTTTATGCCTATATTTTAAAATCAAGCTCTGTTTCCATTTTCATCTTCTACATCCTTTACATATTTCTAAGTTTCAAAATATCTCTTAACTGCATTCCCTTGAGGTTGCAATTTGTTTAGCTTTTCACTCTAAGAAATCACAGACTTGGATTTGAGTCCAGTACTTTTAAAACATTAAACTTGTCCAATAAGATTGTTTCGCAAGATGTCAAAAAGCCAAGTTTAAAAAAAAGATTATACAAAAGTTTTAATAAGTAAAAATTATTTACATAACAAAGCTAGCACACACTCAGAGGATGCACAGGCATGATTTTAATGCTAACAGTCTCTGCTCCTTATCTTCCATATATTAAAAAAATAAATGTAACACAGATTTATCATCCATAGTAAGGATTGAAAAATGATGAAACTAAACTTGTTTATAAAATTCAGAGAGCACTTCTAATTAAATACATGACAGCTTTAGCCCTGACTGGTGTGCCTCAGTGGGTTGGGCGTCATCCTGCGAAGCAAAAGGTCACCAGTTTGATTTCTGGTCAGGGCACATGAGTTGGGGGTACAAGAGGCAACCCATCAATATTTATCTGCTGCATTGATGTTTCTCTCCCTCTCTTTCTCCATCCCTACCTCTCTCTCTAAAAATCAATCAATAAATAAAAAAATCTTTAATTGCATGAGAGTTTTAAATGTCATGAAAAAATTCCTAATACCACTCTTAGGTATTAGCAAAGTAGATAAATGTTAGTCTGTAGAGAGATAATAAGAGAAAATCCATAGACAGGGATTATATTAACATAATTAATAACAAATACTGCATGGGCCTTGGACAATAGCCAGTCTTGACACTCGCCGTGCCGTGGATGATGGAGTGGTCCAGGGATCTGGGTGAGGGGGTGGAGATTGCGGTGGCTGCACCGCAGGGGAAGTCTCAGAGGATCTGGACACTGGCCAGTTACCAACTACAGATAGACGTTAACTCCAAAGTGTATTGATTGAATATCAGCTATGTCCACAGATTTTGACCTGAAGTCACTACCAGTTCTGATCTAGCCAGGCAGTTTTCAGGAAATTGTGGAAACACTGCAGTTTTTTTAGTGAGATATATATCATAGTCAGTTAAAGCTGGCACTATGAATTTCTTTACACCAATTGTACTTCATTACTGATTTCCGCCTTATTGGGAAAATTTAGTCCAAGTTGCAGCACAACCAGCAAAGAAGCAGCTAGCGAACTGCTGCTGTCATTTGGCCGTGATCGCAGTGGAACTCCAACAGCTGGGGAACAGATGTCGCCCTAATTCCCAGAGCAGTTCCATTAACACGGACCTTCGGGAAGCAACTTTTCCCACTTCTACAAAGGCTAACATTTCTAGAGAACCATTGTGATTGCCTCCCTTCTCATTCTATGAGATCACAGAGAACGGTTCCTGTGTTCCTCTTTTAAATGCTATATTCAGATGAAATCTGCCACCACTACATTGAAATACAGGAATTATAATCTTCCATCAATTGCCTCAACTTCCATCTACCATTCTACTCCCCTTAACATATCCAGGTAATTGTATAACAGTTTTTACTACATAGAGGCCGCCTTCATATTGTCCATGAAGAATAATTTACTAAACGCCACCTAGCATCTGCAGTGAGAAATATTCTTTACAAGAGAAAGAAAAGATATTCCACCCAAAAGTCTGCACCTCTGTTGGCTTCTCACACCCATTAACTATTATTTAGAGATATTTCTCAGTATTGCCTATTAAATTAAATATTCCTATCAATATCAGAGCTAAGACTGTGCTATTTCCATGAATATATATATTTGCCTTTTTTCTTAGTCATTAAAATTCCTTTAGAGCTAAATATTGGCAGAATTTTAAATGCTTTTGGCAATAATGTAAAAGTGGAGCAAAATTCATAAATGGATTGTAGTTTACTTTTTTGTTCCTAAACAGAAAGGATCTAAGATTTGGTTTTATTTTGTTTATATGTATTAACCTTCTGACAGATGAGTCCTCAGTTTGTTAGGAAAGTAATATCATTCTTCTTATACCTCACACTATAATCACATATTATAAATATTAAATTATTGAATTTATATCACATAACTCAGTAAAATATAGAAGACACTTTATGAATTCCTAATGTTCCATTGTGACATACCTTAGGTTGCAAAGAAAAAGTTAAACAAAAGCGGATCTGCATAATAAGCCCAAACCTGATTAACTAGACTTTAAACACTTTATCAGAAACCCACAAAATAACTTGTTTTTCATAGTTCTGTTTTTATTCTCCTCAAAATCACACTGGTAAGTATGCCGACACTCTGATGCGCAGTGTGGCCTGACCTTTGATGGCAATTCCCGCACTGTCAGACTGGAAAGGAAGGGGATGCTATCGATCCTGTTTCTGTATTCAGTGTTCAATATCACACTGACTTCTTCAGAATTTTCCTTTATACAAAAAGTTTTGTTATAATAAACTTCATTTTTGTGACAGGGGTTTTTATAACGCAATGAGCTAAAGAGTGCACTATTAAGATTGTGCTGAAATCCATTTTCCAACATTGGTAAGCAAAACCAAAACTGTAATCTTGGGTCATTTCATGAATGGCGGTAGCAGATGCAAGCCCTCCCTCTCCAGCTAGGGAACACCACATGATTCCTGACAAGGAGATGAGACTCATCTTTTTAAAATCCCAATATTTGAAACCAAGATCTAAATAGTAATTGGTAAACCAAGTAACTGTGTGACAAGATTTCAAGCATTCTATCAGTCAGGACTGGCTTGGAATTCCCGAGCTACATTTGAACTGTGGGGACAATACTTAAACTTCCCCGGCCTCAGTTTTCTTACGAAAAGTGGTTATGAGCTTTAAATAAATAATGATAGTCTGCCATTTATTGATAGTTTAGTATGCCGGGCCTCACTGCTAGCACGATCCATGCCTTTGGGTAAATTAGGAAAAGATGTCGCCTGGTAATACAAACTTTTCAGCTAGAAAAAAAGAAATGTGTTTTCCTCTAGGGGGCTCCACTCCAGGCACAGGGCTGGCCATGCTGGGTCCCCTCTACAGCTCCTTGGCATTCACTCCCGCACATCACACGGCCTGTGCAGCTGTGTCCAACCTTTGTAACCCCCAACAACCCTATGCTGTAGGTGTTCTCATCCCATTTTTAAAACAAAGGGGAACAAAGGAAAGTTAAGTAACTTTCTGAAATTCACACAGCTCATAAATAGTAAACTCAGGGTTTAGAAGCGGGCAGCCAGGATATATAGTTCATGCATTTATCCTGATTTCCATGCGTCCCCCATACATGCCTCAAATGTAACATTTTTTACTAAATGGAAAGATTTCCAAAATAAAGGATTGATGAATATGTATATTATTCATGTTGTTTATGTTGTAATTATTAGTATTGATACATTAATGATTACTGGGTGGCTAATATAGGCAAGGGATTGGCCCTTGAGGGATTGGCTCTTGAGGAATTGGCCCTAATATATTAATCCTATTAATCATAGGATTAATATTGGAACATCGACCTCATATTGCCAGACCATATATGTCTTTAATTATTTTATTGAGACCTTTTGTTTTCCAAATAAAATAAACAAGGGCTAAACTGAATTTTTGCCCTAATTACAAGGAGGATAGCTTTAATCAAGTTGTCGGGTCATGTTATATTGTCAGTGATATGTTAAAACAGTGAAAGAAGCAGTCTGTCTCTCTGGGCAGTGTGCACCTCCGGCCACCTGAATGCGAAGTACCTACACAGAAGACAGTTGCAAAGAGTGAAAAATGTTAGTGAGAACATTAGCTGGATTTCTGCTTGCACCCCTTATTAAATAATACTGCCTTCTTTATCATGTTAATGGAATAGATATTGCCACTTTCGGGAAAAAGAATTATAAAAACAAAAACAAAATGCTGAAAAACAGCAATTAGGCATTTAATGCCTATGATAAATGTGTCGTTTACTAAGTGGCTAGTAATAAGATTAATTTGTTCCTTTCTTGCCCAAGAGATACTTAAAGTAATTGCATCTTTGAAAACTGCACCGTCATCACTTTATGCTTTTGATGATGTCATGGAATTCTACCAGGGCATGGGATAACAGTTTCTGCATCTCCTTTGCTGTTATATTAATCTATAGGCTACTGAACACGACCATGATTTTGCAATATTCTGTGGCATCTCTATGAGAAAGAAGAGAGGTCTCTAAATGACCCACTCTCCTAAACAAAATGTGTGCCAACTATAAGTTCAAATCGATACACATTAAAACGTTTGCAGACATTTGGAGGCACAATGAAACACACTCAATGGCATTCTGCAGCACAAATAGGTTGAGGATCACGGCTGTGTGCACTAAAAAAAGAGAGAGTAAAAACAAACAAACAAAAAAGACACACATTACTTCAAAATGTTTCAAATGTTTAAAAATATCCACATGATCTTCAAAGAAATCTTCCCAACTGGTAACCTGAATTTTGAACTCTTCTTTCTGATATGTATGCATATCCCCATAAGGAAAACCCTCTTACCTTTGTTCTGAAGATTTCATTACCTACCAGTCACTTGACAAAATTAAATGACTGCAGCCCCCATAGGTATTCCCTACACTTCTGTGTTCAGCAATAAATCAGTGCAGGTCTAAGACCCTAAAAGTAGTTCCCAACTTAGAATCGTAAATTCACAAAATACTCTCTGATTGTTATTCTCATGGTTATATAGTTGTTTGCATATTTATGCATCAAAATAAGCATGCCAATAACTTACAAAAATATTTCCCTCCAACTGCTAGATGCTATTAACTCTTATATGGAAGATTATGATGATGAAGTTGTTTAAAATGCTATTTCTTTTTAAATACTTTCACCTCATTTATAAATAATGCTCTCAACTTTTAAAAAGATGATGAATTTTAAAGTACTAGAAAATATAACTGAATATTTTGAAGTTCTAACATGAGAATTTCTATACAGGATCATTTCATGAGTACCTGTCATTTTTCTGGGGTGATTATTTTGGTACACTACTTAGAATAGATAAATAGTTGTATTGATATTTAATAAACAGAAAATGTATTCCATACATTGTAAATATATTTCTAATACTGGTCCCAAAGAACTTGCTGCTGTGAACACACACATCTGAATTTTGGTAAATGGTCCCTAGTGGCATGAAAAAGTTGATGCACCCCTTAAAAGTTGATTACCAGGCAGACATTAGACTTACTACTTCTGAAATGTCTCACTTTACACTGCTCTGCGCTCATGCCATTATGGCTGAAATATATATTTTCAAAAGAGAGTCTTCAATGAATAAAATCGCAAGTCAATTTATAATGCTAAATGTCAATGTGAACTTTTATGACCAAAGACAATTAAATTATTCATAAAAACATAATTGTTTAATATCAAGTCAACATCATCATTTATGCTAAATCAAATAGATCAAGTTCAGTTAACTAGAAATTTTCCAGATGTCACCCAAAAGATGCCTATAAATAGTAGAAAAATACAGCAAAAGGTTTGCAACAATGTATGCAGTAACAAAATGCAGAATAAACTTGCACCAACAATTTTTAAGTTCTATTTTTATACTATATATCTTTTTTATTCCCTTGCAAAGTTAAGGCATACAAACAAGAATATACCAAAAGGATACTATTTCACTCAAAGAAGTGTTCCTAGGTGTTTAAAAAACACCTGATGCTCAAAGCCTGGTCTCCGTTCTTCGTTCATTTGCAAGAATAATTCTGATAAACACAAGGCAGTCAGGTATGTAATTCACACATGCAGATGAGTGAAATATACGATAAAGTTTTTCTTCAAAGTTAAATGAAGGGGAAATGGAACTGATGGTATGGCTTCTCTCACGTCCTTATTTGGTACTGTTAAGTTTTCATTTTAGAAATACTAACAGCCTAATTTTCTTTCTTTTTAAAAAAAGTAAGCAGTGTGTACGCATTTCCAAATGACATTTCACAATGTATTTAATTCCAATGTCTCCACAGTGCCAAAAAGTTAGTAGAGAGTGAATGATAACTAGACATTTAAGGCTTATATGCTGAAGATGTAGAACATCACATATTACTGAGGGGAAGATCAGTAACCATTAAGCTTAATATGCCAGTTTCTAAAGGTCTGGCTTCATGGCTGATTAAGTTGCTTTCATCTGCCATCTACCTCTACCTCTGGTGACACCTGTTATAAGATGCACAGAATGTGAAAGGGAAATGTACCTTTTACCTTAAAAACCTTCCCACACTTAAAATGCATGCCCATACACGTTTAACAAATATTCATTGCAACACTTTAATTAGCATCAGAAGAGATTTCAATAAAAGGAGCTCTCTATGCTCAGTTTTCAAAAAAGCCCTATTACTACATCCTAGGCTTTTGAGAATCCTCATGTTTTTAGGAGACCTTCCCAAAAAGTAAGAAAGGGTGAATCAGCTATAAATTGCTCAACAATAGGGGAGTGAAAGTCGAAGAAAAAGATTAATAAGAGCGAACGCTCTGAAGCTTGCCAATTCTGAACCATTTACCTTGCACTGACTCCATCGACCTAATTGGGCACCTACTGTGTGCACGAACCTGCAGTAGTCACCGTATACACCTCAGCCCAACTCGAGCTGACCTCATTTTCTGTTAAGTTCCCAACTTGGAATGAGGTGTGCCACGAAAGGCGTCTGCGCACCAAGACCAGTCCCCTATTCTTTGTCAGCCCTCCCGAGAACAAAGACTGCGTGCCCTGGGGTCGGTGAGCGACTCAGCCAACAGATCTGGTCTCAGAAATGCTCCCCGTGAACACAGTGTGTGGACTGAAGTGGCCAATAGGGGGTGGCATTCCTGCAGCGGCTCTCCTTTCCCGGGGCTCCCTCGGTGCCCGCGGTACCCCACCCCTGCCGCAGGTGCCCAGCCCTGCTCTGTGGCCAAATCTCATACAAAGAAAGTGGAAATAAATTGCTCCTCGAAAACACTGTACTGCTCATGATGAAGCAGAGCTCGTTTTGCAGCTATTGAACCAGACACTTCCCCAAATTTTAAACTTTTTGTGTGTATTTCGAGGGTGTTGCGGGGAGGAGAGCGTAGAGCACAGTCCGTTTCCCACGCCTCCTGGCTCCCTACCCCGCACAGGTTTCCAACCCTGGGGACAACCTCCACCCCAGGACGGGCTGCCCCACATGGCCCTCACCCACACGCTCCACGGTTCACCTCCCTGCCTGTCCGTTCGGCGGGCAGGCAGCCCCCGGACTCACCGCTGACCACCCGGCGGCAAAAGGCTCCGTGACCGCAAAGCAGAGCTGCTCCCAGCAGCAGCGAAACCACGCGGCTCATCGCGGCAAGGCAGCAACGGCAGCAGCAGCAGCAGGTGTTTCCCCGGGCGAAGTCGGCCTTTGCCCACCGTGCAGCCAAGGTTCTAACCCTTGCGCCTCCCTGCCTCCCTGCCTCCCTGCCGGCCCTACTCCAGCCGCCGGAGCCCAGCCACCCGGTCCCCTGCACGCATCGCCTTTGGCCGGACCTGGAGCGGGGCGCGCTGGCGTCGCGCGCGGGTTTGCTGCACTAGAGCGCACGACCCGGACGGTGCGCGTTCAGGGAGGGGTAACAGAAGTTGGGGGATCCCTTGTGGGTCCCAAGTCTGCAGCACAAGCCCGGGTTAGACCCCACTGGCTCGCTTTGATCCTCTCCCGGGCCTCTAGCGAGTGAGGGGCTGAGTCCGTGCGCCCTGCTCTCGGATCTCAGGGCAGCAGCCGCAGCTCTGCGCTGGAGGAGCCGGCTTATATACCCACATCCCGAGGTTCCGGCCCCTCGCTAGTAACAATTTTTAACTACTTCGTTTCTCCTGCCTTGAGGAATATCCCGGCCCCTCCCCTAAAAACTGGAGCCACTTTGAAAACCGTCCACTCAGCAGCTCCACCTCCTCCACGCCATTCCTCCCGGTCTCCTCTTTTCATTCGCTAACAGACCCGAAGCTCATTTGTGTAAAATGCGACAGTTTTGCTCTTAAACTCGGGCAAAAGTTGGACCGATTTGGTTGTCTCAAAGATTAATGTCCACGGGGATGCCAAGTTGTGGGGCCTTTCTCTTTTTGTGCTAAATTGCTTGATCATGAGTATTGCTAGATGCAGGGCACGAGCCGCTGCTGAAGATGAATTGGAGGAATGGGAGCCAAAACCTGCTTAGTGAATTATGTAATGTGGCAGGTTTTTCCCCGCACAGGTTCTACGAATAGATGACTTCCAAGCAAGTTGTTTGACTAAATTGCCACAGGAGTAATTTCAAAGAATATTTGAAACACGGTTTTCCCAACTGGTTTCAATCTTAGTATTTGCAGCTCCGGAGAAAACCATCGAGGCAAAATAAATATTCTGAATACTTGGGAATTTCATGGATATAAATGTATGTTTTCTCTGCAATCATCTTGCAGTGACCTATGGTTTGCATTAGAAGCGAGACTCAATCTAAAACCTACAAAGGCATTTTTTTTATAACCTTACCGAGTCTTTATAAAAACAGTCTGTTTAAGGATGCTAGGGCTTCCTGGTGCGTTGGGGAGAAGCTGAGAGTTTCATGTATAGTCCATGATAGGAACCTTGAGGATGCTCTCACAATGAACTTCAGTAGAATTGGTATTTTTGCCCATGTTGCTGTACGTGTTCAAGGATTTATTAATTAAAATCCTTTGTTTTTAATACACAGTAAACTTTCCTGTAACACCCTCTTGCCTTTATTTTTCGTAAGCCACGAGCACACTAAAAACATTTGTTGGACTGTTTTCTTGAAATAGGTTAATCCTGCTACAGTAGGAACAAGTCTTGCAAGATAAGAAGTGTTAGCACTTGGAAAGACCTTAAATAATATTAAACCCACCCTACTCAAGAAAGAATTTTAAAATAACTATAACGATGTCTACTAGTTTATTTTTCCTCGTGAAACCATGAAAATTCTGATTTAATATCAGGCCATGGGCAAGTAATAAATTTTCTAGAAGGTATGGATTTTTTTAATTTCACCACTAGCTAAGTGTCCAAAGGAAACAAGCATTGCTGGGATTTTGAATGGATAACTGATAAATCCACAAGGCAGTGAGGACTGCTCAGCCTCCTGAACCCTTTTGAGGAGACTGGGTGGTTGTGATCACAGAATTGTTTAGGGGCTCACTGTCCAGTGTGCAGAAAGAAATGTAATAATGACTGTGTGCCATGGTTAGCACAGAGAAATGGGGTAGTTTTGCAGGAATTTACTAGCAGTTGTCCAGGTTGAGGGTAATGATCCTCATTGCCTGGTGACCTGAGTGAATTCTCCAAATGCCTGCACAACTAGGATTCTGAACAGGAACTTCTTTTTCCTTTCATGGCATCCTACCCTAGATATCAGTGTAGCCCAGAGTTATCAGGAAAAGGTCCCTGTTTGGGAATGACCATCAGTGGATTACAGCATAAGCACTGGATGTAACCTCCTACACATGAACAAGACTCCAGATGCCCCAAGTGTCTCCAACATCTAAAAAGTCAGCAAGTCCTCGAATCTATTATTGGCCAAGAGGAGCCCCATGGGTTTTGTACTTCAGAAAATCCAAATTATAACAACTGAATCTTCAATAGGGTTTACAGACATCCGAAAATATAGTTTCTTTAGGTTAGGATTTAATCAGTTCAGGGTGGCCATACTGATTTAGTAGGGCTGCTCAGCAGTCTGACTTACAGGAAAAACAAATTAGTAAAGGTTCTTTTCAGATATGATTATTTTAAGGAGACTGGCTGATAAGACTAGCAATTTTCTTTGTTTCCCCATCACTAGCAAACATCTGGATGGATCATCACTAAATTCAGAGAGCACATTCTGGGTAGTCTCAAATACAGAATCAGAGTGGTACTAAATATTCCTTTTGGAGGGCATGGTGGGGAAGTATCTCTAGAATAAGTTTTTTCATGTAGTGTAGTAGAAGATATACAACAAAACTTTTCAGCAAAATTGCATTTAAAATATAAAGTTATTGGACATCAGGTGAAAACAAGAAATATTCATTTTTTGGTAACAAATTACTTTCATTGTTTTTCTCTGTGAATAATGTATAAGGTATCGCCAGAGACAAATGACTTTCTCATAGCAAACATATTTCAGTCCCACATTAATGGAACAAAAGGAAAAGTTGAAGAACTGCTTGCAGATCAATAGGAAGATAAGAGGCCCCTCAAGAGCACCCTCAGAGTTCTGTGAGGAATGTCTGCCCATGCACAGAGTTGGACATTCAGAGGCCCTGAAACCAAGTGTGACCAGACCGTGTGACTGGAGACTAGTGATCACGACAGAGGTCCATCACAAGATTCTATGCTCAATAAAAAAAAAAAAATTCAAGTAAGGACCTCACACTCATTAGGGTAATGAGTTCAACATTGATTCAACAATGTACTGCACATCCCTTCAAGCCCCAAAACATAAAGGTGATCTCAAAAACAGTGATTCCGAGGCAATCAATCCCTGGAACAAATCAATCGTTGACTCTTCAGAGGCTTTAAAACACCAATTCAGGAACATTTGGAATCCAGAGTTTTGAAAAGTGACATCAGGACGCTTAATAGCACATCATGGAATCTGTATTTCCAAATATACAAATTATTCCTTTCCTCTCCCCATCGCCTTTAAATGTCTGCAATTCCCAGTGAGCATCTGTTTCCCATGCCCAATAATAAATCTCCAGGACAGACAGTCTGAATTCCAGGCATTGATTTGCAATCAGGGGCTTCTCACTCGTGCAGCCCTAGACAGCGGCTCAGCCTCAGTCACAGCAGGATTCATCCATGTGTTCCAGAGCAAGAAGGAGCAAATATGGCTGTCTTAGTCAGTCGGGGCTGCTATGACAAAGTACTGTAAACTAGGTGCCTTATAAACAACAGAAGTTTATTTCTGACAGTTCTTGAAGTTGGAAATCTGAGATCAAGGTACCAGCGTGGCTCGGTTCTAGGGAGGGCACTTTTCTGGGTTTCAGGCTGCAGACTTCTGGCTATATTTTCACATAATGGAAAGAGGGTGAGTGAGCTCTCTGGGATCCCTTTTATGGGGGCAAAAGTCCCATTCATAAGGGCTCCACTCTCATGATCTAATTACCTTCCAAAGGCCCCACCTCCTAATTCCATCACATTGGGGATAGCGTGAATTGGCAGGGGGTGGGGAGGCGCACAAACATTCAGTCCACAATGATGGTCTACAAAGAGGATTTGTTACAATGTTTTCAATTATTACAACTTTATATTAATATATTTGAAATGTTTATGGAATCCAATATCAACTAATTTATTTATTCTCTTACATTTTATTTAATGTTGGTTAATGATTCTCTTAAACATTATCAATAATACTACCAGGTAATAATAAAATAATTTAAAAGCCAAAAAATAAAACCATTACTATATAACCACTTTGGTAGTAGGCAAGAAACTATTTTGTGTCTGTTTTCTGAATAACGATTAGTTGTCAATTCCAGGAAGATAGCATTGATTTCCAGGGTTTTCCTCCCAATTCTTTAGAAATGAATCCTTGGCGTGTGTGTGGGCATGTACTTGGCTCAAATACAAGCATGAGCAGTTGCCCAAATTCCCCCAAGATTTACTACTTCTTTTAAAACCATGTCCGCACTGTAAAACACATGACCTACCTTATTCAAAAGCCAGCTCTGCACCCCCTCAGAATCCCAGAAGTGGCCATTACAGCGTTATCCAAGGCAGTGCCTCTGTTCATGATGCTGTTAGAGATTTAAGGGAAAATTAAATACACTACAAAAAACATACTTCACTGTCACTTAAAATTGAAACTTAGGAATAATTGAGTCTGTTACTTGCTCTGACCCGTCAGGTGATGAATTAAAAATACTTAAGAAACTCAATTATCAGAGGCATAGCTTAGATCTGAAGAATCATAGGAATTTATGTGAATGTCTAACTAAATATCAACTCAGTAAATTAAAATTTTCATTTAGTGTTTCCTTATTAATTTAAACAATGTAATCAAGTGCTATTGTTATAAATTTAACATAAGCCAATACTTTTTATTCTAATAATGGCTTAGTTACTAAATCTGTCTTAATATACATTAGTCTAACAAAATAAAATCAAGATAAACAAAAAAAAACCCCTAAGTTAAAGTTACACTTGTTTCAAGAGTCTGGTCTGAAATACATAGGTATTTCAAACACCTCATTGAGAACTGTAATATGAAAAAAATTATTTGGCTAGCAGAAACATAAGCCTAATTTTCAGTTACTATGATCTTGGGCTATTTTCTACAATTTTGGTTTTCACATTTAGAGTAGAAGAAGAAGAAGCTGGAGAAGTTCTGTGCTTCCCAAATTGATGACAATCTGCCCCAGAAAAATTTAGTAATTTCATGAATTTCTCACTCTTAATCTTTACATATATTAAGAACTATCCCAAGTGAGAATAAGTCATACATTATCTGCTTATATGCAATAATTTTCCAAATGTATATACATGCAAGCTTAATTTTAAAACATCTCTAAATTAATAAAATGTTTTCCTATATATTTTATCAATATTTACTGAAAGAATAATTGTTATTATGTGGTGTCCTGGAAACACATTTTTATTAAAAATAAGGCTTCATACTCAAAGAAGTAGCAATCACTAGGCTAGACTATTATAAAGCTTTTTTTTTTTAAGCTTTACAATTCTATTTTTCTGAAGTTAGATAACTCTAATACTGTTTTTTTCTTCCCGTCTTCCTCTATCGCTCTCCTCCTCTCTTCTTCCTTCCCTCCCTCCTTCCCTCTCTTTCTCTCTTTCTTTCCATAAAAAAAAAAAAAAAAAAAAAATATTTTGGGCCCTGGCTGGTGTGGCTCGGTGGATTGAGCGTGGGCTGGGAACCAAAGGGTCCATGCCTGGGTTGCGGGCCAGGTCCCCAGTGAGGGCCATGTGAGAGGCAACCATACATTGCTGTTTCTCTCCCTCTCTTTCTCCCTCCCTCTACTCTCTCTAAAAATAAATAAATAAAATCTTAAAAAAAATGTTGGTTTATCATGAAAGGGTGTAGTCTATTATCTGATTTCTAAATTATTCTGAAAATAGGAGTCCTTTTTCTATAGTTCTTTACAGAACACATGGAGGTGTTGCAGATGCCACAGAAACGGAAAATCCAAACAAAGCCAAATAAAACTGAGTGACAAAGTGAGTGAAAGAAAATTCAATTAAGAGGCCATAAAGCTAAAAATGAATATTTGATGAACCAAGACTTTGTTCTATAAAAGTGCTCTATTTGACGAAAAAGTAAATTGTACCATGAAGAGGAATAGCAAAAGACTTTCAAAACATAAAACATGCTTTTATAGTTTTCACAAATATTTACTGTTTCTTCAAATGTACGAAGTAACTAGAAAACAATAATGCCAAAGCAGCCATAATAGCAATAAACTAGGTTATGTGACATGATATATAAAGTTAGAGGGAATTTGGGAGGGAAACAAAGGTATCAGGACCCAAAAAATCAATTTAAATATTCTTCTGAAAGATAATTGTCACTTCGCTATCTGTTCAGACACTGTTTCTAAGAGTGAAGGGCTCATGTGGCAAACGCACGTGTAAATCACAGTCTAGCAAAATGGAAATTTGGGGGATAGTCAGGAACACACTGTCGGGTAACTTGTAGATATAAAAAAAAGTAAGTACATTCATTTCTATATTCAAATCCTTTCTATCTAAAAATAAATAAATTGACCATGTTACATAAAGCATTGGTGCTGTAATATTTCTCTCCAAAGAGTAGACACAAGGATTCACAAGCAGGCTTAATTTTTAAGAGCTTTCAAGACATTTGAGGGACAAGAAATCACCATGAATATATTAGCTAAGTGCCTTCTCTCTTCTAATGGATAGGAGTCATTTAATCTGAGACTGAAAAATCAAGAATAATGGTTTAGATATTTTAATATTTATGAAGTTAAATACTACAACCATTACAAAAAGATATAAAGGTCTTAATATGAGACTGGAATAATCATTGTGGATTCAGGTTCGTCTCCTCTGGGGCTTATTAACATGTAACTCTAACGATTTAAAAAAAATACTTATTTTTTTAATAAAATGGAGGTCAGAGGAGGGCCTTGTGTTTTAATCCCCTAATCAATCCCCCACCCATCTACATCAACCCCTCCTTAAACACCTTATTCCACGTGGCTTATTCTAACATGGTAAAGGCCACTAGGACCTTGGGATCTTCTCCCAGACTACATTTTCTTTCCCAAAACCAAGTTAATAGTTCAGGGTGCTAAGAAGCTCTTTATGATGATCATAAAAGAAGTAAAGGCACTGACTGTCCTTCTGTAACCACCTAGATCTACAGAAATACCTTCTCTGACCACATAATCCAAATTGACCCCTGCTTATCCCTCCCCAATTTTGTTTCTGTGACTGCATCTGTTATTCATTCAACAAACATTTACTGAGCACATATTGCACTTATTCAGTTAAAAGCGTGTGCTTGTTCACTTGTTTAATGTTTGTCTCTCTCCACTAGTTTGTGAATTCTGAGTCGATTTTATTCCCCATCAGTAAGTACCTGATACATATTTATCAAATAAATAAATGAAAGAATGAAGGAATCTCTGAATTAAACTCTTCACCTTCACCTGCAGCCAACTTTTGGAACTTCTCCCTGTCCTTTTCTGTGCACAAGAATGGGAGTGTGGGTGGAGAGGCTCCTCCCATAACTACATCCAGCACGGGAAGGTCAGCCTCGTCTCTTTCACACTTCCTTACCCCCGCGGCAATTCTGAACAACCCTCCAAAACCTTACTGGCCTCTGCGGAAGGATATCAGGTTTGCAAAGTAGGAGGTTTCCCAGCGTAACCCATGAAACTTGCATTTTAGAATCTTGCGTTAAACATCCACTCCTGCTGTGCCAAAACTGTGGCGTCACCCTCGCTTTAGCTGTAGGCATTTTTTCTATGTGCGAGAGTGAGCGAAAATTGAAACGTACATTCCTAGAAGATAATGTTAGAGAGTCTAAATTTTGTTGTTCTACCTCCACAAAGCTATATCCCGCCATAAGTAACATCTTCCATGAATAGAGTGAGAACACATTCCTATTTGTCTGGCAAAGTCTTCATTTGCCCAGAACAGCACCCATTCACATCGTGATATTTTCCATGTGTTGACTATCACCTCCCACATGAAGTTCATGTTTTTCTATTTGGTTGTTGTTGTTGTTGTTGTTGTTGTTTTAATTTACTTGTTTTTAGAGAGAGGGGAAGGGAGGGAGAAAGAGAGGGAGAGAAACATCAATGCGTGGTTACCTCTAGCACACCCCCAACTGGGGACCTGGCCTGCAACTCAGGCATGTGCCCTGACTGGGAATCAAACTGACAACCCTTGGCTTCCTAGGTGGGCACTCAATCCACTGAGCCACACCAGCCAGAGCTGAAGTTCATGTTTTAATTGCCAGAAAAAAATACTTCTTCCTTTCATTTATTGTTTTAATATCACACTACATTTTTTCTTCAGTTGTTAGTTGGGTACATTAGTTCTCTTTATGTGCAAACATCAATCTGCTGCAGGGAAGATACCATGTTATAAAATATCCTGTATTTGAATGCTTAGCATTAGGAATTCAATAAATGTTGACTTCAATGAAAGTAAGTGCTTGTTGTAACCATTTATGTAACATCTGAGATAAAGACAATACAATTAAAAGAAGAGACAGGAAACAATGTGTCCCTTGATCTTCAATGTCCCAAAATGTTCATCTTGCCATTCTTTTAAAGCCCACAAGTTACAATTACAGAATAAAATTTTACATGTCTGAATTCTAAAATAAGCACATTGCTATGGAGGATATCTTAGAAAAATAAAAATGTGCCCTTTGTTGTTCAAATGGTTATCTGAAATTCATGTTAAAAATTATTAGGATTTAAAGTATTTTTGTAATTTTTTTTAAGATTTTATTTTTTTATTTATTTTTAGAGAGAGGGGAAGGGAGGGGGACAGAAAGGGAGAGAAACAGCAATGTATGGTTGCCTCTCACATGGCCCTCACGGGGACCTGGCCCCCAACCTAGGCGTGTGCCCTGACTGGGAATCGAACCGAGACCCTATATTTTTGTAATTTTTTATCAAATTGCTCCAAACCTTTTGAGTTATGAAACTCTTCACTCTTTTGCTGGGTTCCACAATTGCAATTCCTAGTGTAGCGCTGAGGTGAATCTTAAAAGAAATAGAAAACACCTACGTCAAGTGACCATAATGACCGTACCTCCATCCAGAGAAACCATAGAGATATTCTGTGGAACTCTTAGGACTCATAAAACACACTTTGAAAACCATAACTTCAATCAATAAATAGCTACAATATCCTGAGCTAAGGGCTAAAATGTTCAGAATCTACCAAAAGCAGTCAAAGCTCAAATAGATGATAAAGGCTTTTGAGATTCAGAAAAAAAATGTAGGAGAGGTCATTCATTTTACTTAATAACCAACAAAGGATGCAAATGTAACACCATTATATGATTTTAGAGGAAAAAATAATTCATTTTTTAACATGATGATAATTCAAATTCCTCTTGATTTATAAAAACTGAGAAGGAATACCATCTAACTAAATATTAACTATTTGTCTTTTCTATCCCACCTTTAATGTTTTAATTTCCAATTGCTGTTCAAGGTTGTCATAGCAACAGAACTCTATTTTCAATGAGTTTTGGTAGGAAACCTGTTTTGGAAACCTAATTTATTGTAAGTGGAATACATTCAGTTGGTTGCATGTATGACAGATTTTTCAAATTTTTGATCTGTCTACGACTTCTTATCTGTTTGATGTCATAACATAACGTCAAGTTCATAGACAATAGCAGGAATAACTTCAAGACAGACACGCCTAAAGTCAATCCCAAGAGTTACATGGGATTTAGATTTTAGCTTCTCCCAGCCCCAATACATCCAATTATCTTATATACCAGCTGCGAATTGTTTTGTCTGAAATGCAGATTTCTCATATATTCATAATTTTACTTTCTTAATTTGCTTCCACTATGAATATAAATATACTTGTAGAAAATGCAATACAAAAATTAGCAGGAAAATTTTTACATACTGCCACAACCAAAAGTTTCTATTATAAAAGAATGCACAGGTTTTTACATATTCTACTGCTCAAAAGCTTTTAATTTATTCTTTATGGCTGATAGGATAAATTTGGAATTCTCTTGTCCTGCATTCGAAGCCCTCCACAATCTCATGCTCTATATCTTTCTAGATTGACGCATACTTCCAACGCTCATGAACAATCAGCCAGCACAACCGGCCACGTGAGCAACAGCCATCCTTCATGCTTTCTGAGCTCCAGGTGTACTCCTGCCATTTCCTTCCTCTTTCCGTTCTGGTCTGTTTTGCTAGACCTGTCCTACATATCGGCTCATCTCTCCGCAAAAAAAAAAAAAAAAAAGCCATCTCAGACCTATCTCTCATTTCTTCCCCAAATGGCTAGAACTTGCTCATTTAGTCTTTGAATAAAATCTACCTTGTAGACCAGGGGTGGCAAACTCATTTTCACCGGGGGCCACATCAGCCTCGCAGTTGCCTTCAAAGGGCCGAATGTAACTTCAGGACTGTGTAAATGTAACTACTCCCTAACGGTTAAGTGAAAGCTTGGCGCTGCTGCCAGCAGAAACAAGGTGCCGGGCTGCATAAAACAAGGTGGAGGGCCGCAGTCGGCCCTCAAGCCTGGTGTTTGTCATCTGTGTTGTAGAAGTGTTCATACTCTCAATTCTCACAAATTACTGCTTACATGCCTATGTTTTACCTTGTCAGCTGGAAGGTGAAATCATTCAGGATCAGAACCACTGCCAGTATCCTGTTTCCCAGCCCAGCACCAATATTGTCTGTTTTACTGAAAAGAAGAGCCTTGGGAGTGGAAGTCATGTGACACAATCTGGTGGCTTACTCTGTATCCATACATCATCAGACAGGTGGGAACATTTGGGGACATCAAAGATTAAAGGACTTTAAAAAAAATTAAAAAAATTTAAAAAAAAGATGAAAAGATGTACTGTTCCCAGTTTCTTCTTTTAGTTGTATTATCTTTATCCTAGATGTTGCATAAATGGTTACAACCACTTACTTCACGAGTTACCCATCAAAAGAGACCTTAGTATACACTCAAATTGCACATATAAAAGGTGCAAAAGGGAGTAAGATGCCAGGAAGCAATACCAGAAACAGGTGTTTCTTTTTCTCTGCTTAACCACCAGCCATGCTAGCTTGAGGTTTCATGACAACAGGAAAAAGAAAATATGTCATAATTTTGGTTCTTTTCCCTACCCACCTAAGGAATTCACTTGACATCCTTCCAGAAACATGATTACCTAAGCAAGCGCCCCTCCGTGGAGAGCAGTCCCCATGGCATCCGGCAGAAACTCACTTCCCACCCCCAGGGGGACCCTGACAGCCACACGGAGTTGAATGAGGACACATATTTGTTCTCTCACAAAGTAGTTTGTTTATTGTCTTTAAGGTTAAAAAATAAGGTGTGACTTGCTTTCTTGCACTTACATTAATGCACACAATTAACCAAGGGCTGTGGGCATGGCAAATTTCTGTCTTTATTCCAGCATTTTAAAAAGTTCACCTCTATTGATTCATTGTGTGAATAACACAATTTGGAAAATCATTTTTCAATATATTGCTGAAGAATTAAAATAGCATGAATTCTGCATGATCTGTCTTTTGGAAGTTGTGGTCTGGATATAGACAGTATTTTATTGACTTAAATTTTTAAACCTTGATAGATAGATTTTAAGTCACAGTGTAGAGTAATAAATTATACAGTTTTGAATATGAAATCTTTTCATTGGCACTTCAGAGCAGCAGAAAATGGAATGCATAAAGTCTTACCAGAAGTAGTGTAACCATTATGAATTAAGGCCAAATCATCCTATTAAAAGAAAGATTCAAAATTTGACTTGATGTTTTAGTAAAATATTAGCTGGGCTATTAAAGCTAAACTCAGGTCTTCACACTGGGTAATCTTATTGGAGACTCTGAGATGGATTTGATCCTCGCCTCCTTAGGAGGAAGAGGAGGAAAAGAAGGAGGATAATAATGATGTCAGCTTATAGTTACTATGTGCCAAGCACTGTTTTGAAAGATTTATATATTTTAACTCATTTCATCCTCACAAAAGTCTTATCACACTTTTCTCTCTACTTTTACTTTCTTATTTTTAAATAGTTAATATTGGTTTTATTTTTAGTTGAATGTGTTTTAATTACATTTAGTAGAGTGACATTGGTTAATAAAGTTATATAGGTTTCAAGTGTACAACCCTATAACACATCATCTGTATATTTTTTTTTGGTTTTACTAGGTTTTATTTATTTTTTTAAAATAATTACTTTATTGTTGTTCAATTACAGTTATTTGCATCCTCTCCCCTCCCCTCCTTCCTTCCCCTCCAACCCCACATCCCCCCAGCCTCCCTCCTCCCCTTAGTTCTGTCCATGTGTTCTACCATGATTCCTGAAAACCCTTCTCCCCATTGTCCCCTCCCCTCTCTCCCCTGTCTATTGTTAGACTGTTCTTAATTTCAATGTCTCTGGTTATGTTTTGCTTGCTTTCTACTTTTGTTGGTTATGATCTGGTTAAAGGTGAGATCATATGGTATTTGTCCCTCACTGCCTGGCTGACTTCACTTAGCATAATGCTCTCCAGTTCCATCCATGCTGTTGCAAAGGGCATAAGCCCCTTCTTCCTTTCTGCTGTGTAGAATTCCATTGTGTAAATGTACCATAGTTTCTTGATCCACTCATTTGTAGATGGGCACTTAGGTTGTTTCCAGCACTTGGCTATTGTGAAAAGGGAACCCTACTGCACTGTTGGTGGGAATGCAGACTGGTGCAGCCATTGTGGAACAGTATGGAACTTCCTCAGACAAATGAAAATGGAACTGCCTTTTGACTCAGCAATTCCACTACTGGGATTATACCCTAAGAATCCTGAAAAACCAATTCAAAAGAAGCTTTGCACTCCTATGTTCATAGCAGCAGCATCTGTATATTGTAGTGTGTGTTCACCACCCAAAGTCAGGTCTTCTTCCATCGCCATGTGTTTGGCCCCCTTACCCTTCACTTCCCTGCCTCTCTGGTCACCACCCTATCGTTATCTGTGTCTGTAAGGGGTTTTGTGTGTTTGTTTGTCTTATATGTTCCATTTTTTTGCTTTCTGTTTAATACCCCATATATGAGTGAAATAATATGTTTCTTGACTCTTTCTGCTGACTTATTTCACTTAGTTTGGTATTCTCAAGATCCATCCATGTTATCACAAATGGCAGCATTTCATCTTTTCTTGTGGCTGAGTACCATCCCATTGTCTGCATGTGCTATGTTTTTTATCCAATCATCCACTGAAGGACAGTGCAGTTGTTCCCATACCTTGGCCTCCATAAATAGTGCTGCCATGAACATAGCAGTACATATAGCTTTACAAATAAATGCTTTCAAGTTTTTCAGTCATCCCCAGTTTTAAAGGTAAGGAAACTGAGGCGTGAGGATGCTAAGTAAGTTGCTCAAGGTAACACGCGGCTAATAGATGACAGCTGTTATTTCAGTGTTAGCTGTGCAGTCCTAGAGTCTGTGCTCTTAACACAGTATCAAAGTACCTTTCAAGGAAATGCCCTCCTGTGCAACAGCACTGGGAAAACTGGAGCCTCCGCTAACCACCGTTTCCCAGACAGATTTGTTTTCCCACTCCACATACCTAATGCCTCCCCTATCACACAGCAATTCACCAGCTCCAACCAAAACTAAGCCAGCATTTCTCAAGTGCTATTGAGATGGTTAGAGGTGAATTACAGATTTGTTTAGTGTGTATATAAATGTATACACATTTTGATGTGTGTTTAAGAAATCAATAAAATTAGCATATCAAAAACACGATCTTATAGATATGGCTAGATTAAGGATGACTGAAATAGTAAATAGTTTAGGTCATTTTAAAGAAAAATAGTAAGCAATAGGACTGGTGGTAAACAAATGAGGAAGAAAGTTTGGAATCTGGTAAACATTAAACCACAGCAGTGCTTTTCTCTGAGAGCTAAATTTCCAGACAGACCAACCCCCGGGTGTGTCAGCTAAGCTAAGACAGAGTTATTCTAGTTATGTCAGAGTATAGCTAGACTCCCCCACCATCTTCTTATATAAAACTTCAAGTTTTCTCCTGTCACAGTATCACAGGGTCACCAAGGCCACCATCGCCATCATTCAGCAGAAGTCCATGTGGAGCCCTGCGGGGCTCATGTCTTTCCTATCTTCTGAACGCCTAGTCAGGACCTTCTGTAACGGGCGGAGGAGCACATGGGTAAATGCGAGTGTAGACGGAAGGGAGCAGGAAATTGTGACACACGGGGAACCGAAAGGGAAGGCACCTGCTCCGTGCCAAGCAGTGACTGAATCACCACACTGTCCTGACCAGCTAGTTCACTCTTCTGAGTAACTCTGAGACAAAGGCATCGCTGGCCCTCAGTTATAAATAAGAAAACCGAAACCCACAAAGCAAGCAGGGTGTGAGGTCAGGTTCTGTGATTCTGAAGCTGGAGACCCTCTCCTACACACAGCAGTAGAGACTCAAAAAAGGAAGCAATACACAGAGGATGAAGTGAAACTAAAAGTGACCTTGAAAAGATTTATTTAAAATCCTCATTTTTATATTGATTTTTTTATTGTTGTTCAACTACAATTGTCTCATTTTCCCCCCACCACTCCACCCCACCCCAGCCATCCCCACCTCCCACCCTCCATCCTACCTCCCTTTGGCTTTGTCCATGTGTCCTTTATACGTGTTCCTGAAAACCCTTCCCCCATTTTAATCGATTAAAAACTAAAATAATACAGAGACACATGGTCATGTCCCTAGAGCTACAACCTATATATTCAAATGGCCAGTTCAAAGCTTTTTCTAGCACCTTTTTCGGAAAGGCTTGGGCATTCACTAGAAGCTATAGCCAGAAAAAAATGCTTAAATTACATCAAATGGAAGAAAGCATGACTGTGCCAAGTCTTAGAATTTGCACACGCCCAGTGGCTGGCAGCCATGGAAACCATTTCTGCTGAATAGGTTATAAAATATATAGGCTACCACAGGGCACTGTCTAAGCAGTGTCATTTCTACTGAGTACTTTAGTGGGCTGGCAGGGGGAAGAGCTGACAGTTACCTTGTCAAAATCTTTACTAGAAGTGCTCCTACTTTATTGTAACACTGATTAGTTTTTTTTTTTTTTTTTTTTTTTTTTTTTTTTTTTTTTTTTAATTTAAAAGCTGGGTCAAGTTGTTCTCAGACCCAAAGTACAACATGCATATTCTCCCCAGTGGATTATAATGTTACCAACAAAAGGGCCATTTTTGTCTTCATATCCTCATGGTGTCTTGCTCATGGTTGGGTCTATAGAAATGTTTACTGAGTTGAATCCAAGTCATTATAAAGGCTGAAACACCTGTTCAGGGATAAATGAAGATCCTCTAAGGCTAAGTGAGAGAAAAATCATAAGGTAAAAAAGCATTTGTATTTCTATAAGTTTGTATTCATGTGCTTTTAGAGCCATCTTTTGGGAGTTATTATCATAAAAATCATTTTGGTCAATAATGACAAAAAATTATGCCAAAATTGTTATAATTCAATGACTCATAGTCACATATTTTACCTTCTTGATTGGTATTTTAATGCATAATGCTGTTATTAAGAAGCTTATTAACCCACTTTTAACTCTAGACAATCTTCTTTAAACAGGCTTTTTCTTTTTAAAATAATACCAGAGACAAATTTTCTGCTATGTTCATTTCTTTGCATTCATGACTATTTCACCCACTTCAGCTTTAAATATTTTATAATAAGTTATAAAACCATATTATATGGCATCAATGAGCACTACAGCTAATGAAATCCAAGTAATCATAAGCCTAAACACTTGGAATTCTGTTTACTTGTTATTTCCCCTTCTGTTTTCTAGTAATCACCTAAATGTACAGCTATTTAATTTAAAAGGTCACAATTTCACAAAAAGGAACTAATGATGTTTTGTAATCCTGAAATGCCTGATTGCCTCTTGAAAATAATCTTTTCAGTATAATAAAAGAGTAACTACCTCTGGCCTACAGTTTGAGTGATTTATACTGTACGGTTCCACTTCCTCACAGTGCTTTTCTCTGTCAGGAATTTTCTAATAAAGCAAAAACTGTGCACAACTAGAACTGTGAGGACCCTACATGGCTTTGAGAAAATCATCCAAGGAAACAAAGGAGGATATTTTCATGGTGACAGTTTCCTCTTTGGGGAACTTCAGACACTTCCCCCCGCCCCGAATTCCACAACTACATTTTATTTGGCTACAACCACTTAACCATTTGAGGTCGATTATATTTTGTTCACAAATACTTACTCTCCCCTCAGACCTTCTATGGGAAAAGTAAAATCCCCCACTTTGCTGATTCTGATTTTGGCCACCAGACTTGCTTTGGCCAAAAGAATGTAAGAGAACATGACATAGGTAGCATCCAAGGAAAAACATTAAGTGCTCATGGGTGCTTTGTCTTGTTGTTTTGCACTTTTGATGTCTCCACAAAAGAAAGTGACCCAGGTAAAAATTGCTCCCTCAGCCTAGGTCACAGGATAACAGAAATGGCACCAACCCAGTCCCCACAATAGCCTTGGGAAGAGACCCCATAACCAATCCACAGTACCATTTGTGGGGATTAACTGTGTATTGCTGTGAGTTACTGGCATGCTTCCATCTATTGTTTTAGAACACAGGTACAGCACAAGCAAACTAATACCGAAATAGATACCAGGAGTAGGGAGTGCCTACAGGAAAATATAAAATGTATGACAGTGGCTTTGGGGCCAGGTGTGGGTAACCACAAAACCACACATTTTTGGAAATCGTCCTGTCTTATTCCACCATTGATTGTTGGTTAGGGAGGAGGGGCTGATGATGTAGAGATTATTACAAGATTTTTGACTTCAACTCTGAGGCCATAAAAGCATAAAACTTTGAGGGGAGGAAGGAGTCTTCATTGACATTGGGTAAATATATTTTGTCGGTGCAAGAAAGAAAAGTTAATGTTTGTTATCCAAAGAACAAATTATGAGTAGGTTGCATAATTATACCACAAATACCCATATCCATTCTCGCCACCTCACCAGTGAAGAAGTATACGTTTCCCCCCGAATGATGTCTGCCTTGATTCTGCGGTTTGCCTTGACCAAAAGAATATGATGGGATATGACATACAACCTGTTCTGAAAGAGGCTTTGGACACACTTGTGTGTTTTGGTTTGGCCTCTTACCTATTCCCTTTTGCCATGAAGAAATACCCTACTTAGTGTGCATTCAGCTTGCGTCTCCGAGTGACAGATACACTGAACACACCTAAGTGCACCCAAAGCCCATAGCAGAGATACCTCAGCCATCTTGCAGGCCTGTAAGTGCAGAATAAATGCATTTTGATGTGAGCTGTTGAAGTATCAGGGGTGCTTGTTCTGCAATACTGTAATAAAAGATCTTACTAACCTACAATTCCATAACAATAAATTTGAAATTATTAAATCCATCCTCAAGAAAAAGCAAAAGTTATATATCACCTGAGTTCCCCTGAAGATTTATATAGAATTTGTTGAGCTCCACTAGGTCAACCTTGCTATTTCCCCGAGTATATTTTATAGACATTTAATCTGTAAGGGTTTGTCTTTGTATGGTAAATTAGGAAGGTGTTGCTAAAAACTGTGCTTTAGTCTCTACTTTACTTGATGAGCTAAAACACAAAGCAAAAGCTTTGTAACTGCACCTAGTAGTTGTCTCATTATTGAATTACCCTATATAGGTTTTAGCTCATTATATCAATGTATTTAGCTGAAATAAAGCATCTTCTGTTTTACAAGTCTCTTTGACAAAACTACGGAAAAAAAATCTTTGCAAATCAACCAATTTGAACAAAAGAAGTAAGTCAGGGTAGATATTTGGATTTAGGATTAAGGGTCCTCGCTGTTCACAAAATTAACAAGAGTATTCAATTGGTTCACAAGGACATTTTCATGCCAGAGCAGACACGAGAGAACTGCAAACACAGCTGGGATTCTTGGATCGTGTTTGTGACAACCCCCCCAGGGAGCTGCCAGCCAGATGCCCACAGTAAAGCCAGCGTTCCTTGTGTAGCACGGACATGAAACTAATGATGCATCCATGACACAACCATTGAGATAAAAACATCTGTTGGTTTATTCATCCACCATCTTGTTACTGTAGATGTGCATTAAGGAAAAAAAAAAAAACATGCATGGAAAGCAATCCACATCGGGAGGTTTGGGTAAGGGGACACACCCTAATGATGCCGCAGATCCATGAATGTGAAACTGTCTGTCACAGCGCTATCTTGTGTTGCACCACCCACATGCTACATACGTGACCTCAGCTCCTTGAAAACTCCAACTATTTTCCATTAGAAAGCCATCAGATGAAGTTGTTATTATGATGAAATGTTGATATTGGGTGTAAGACACCTTGAGGAAAGTCAATCAAATTAATGAGAACAGTTTTTTTAAATTATAAAAAAAATGTCACTACCATACAGAATACCTAATTTGTTTCTTTGGAATGAAAAGATGCAAAACTAAAAAATTTGTGTGGTCCAGCCATAGCCAGATCAGTATTCTGAGTGGTTACATATTAGTGGTACCCATAACAGTGACAACACAAAAGTCTTACTGCTCTAGAAAGTTAGAGCTTGGAAAACTATCATCTACTTTTATCACAAAGCAATATTTTCATTCAGATCTTTCGCTTTACAGACCTAGCTACCCAGCAAAGCGTGATGGGGAGACTTGTAAATTTTCCAGTTCATCTATCCCATAAGCAAGTAGATAACAACATTTTATGGGTCATTAAAATTCAGAAAATGTTCTTATACAATTTCACATTTGCTCTATTCACCATTCCATGTGTTACAATAGACACCATCATTTGCACTTACAATGAGACACATGAGATGTGGAGAGAAACAGGTCCCTGTCCCCCCACCCCAGCAATAGCTGGTCCCTAGAGGAGTCTAGCCTGGAACCTATATTTTGTAGTCCAAATCAGAGTCACTTGCCCCTAGGCGAAGAGGTGATTTGATTCACCAGTTAAGTTATCGTGCTTTTCCCTGTGAGTACTACACTGACCGGACAAAAGTTAAATATCCATGGCATGCAGTAAATATGGTGCACAATGTTAAACAAGTCTTTAAAAGTATAAATATCAGACTCAGCGAATCTTGACAATTTTCGGGTTAAGAATCTGATTTTTAGAGTGAAATTATTTCTTTTGACACAACACAATTAGAAAATTCTCTACTGTTTAAGTCAATTATTCTCCTTAACATTTCTTTGACAGGAAGATGCAGATAAATAAAAAGAGCTAACCTAAGAATTTTTTAGAATCTTTCAATATAAAAGAGTTGAACGTTCCTTCTAAGATGGTAACCATAAGTTATTTTTGTATCTTTCTCTCTGTCTCTCTCTCTCTACATACATACAAAAGTTTTACTGTTTTAAAACCAACTTTATACAAGTACTTTAAATGTATAAATTTGCATATTTGTTTAATTATAAATGACAGAAAACATAAGAACGTCCAGAGAATTATAATAGACAATCTCCAAAACTGAGGTACTTTTTTCTCTAGCCATTGGTATTCTGTCAGTCAGTTTCGAACACTGGGCTTCTTTTATTTTTGTTGTCCTTGCCACAGAGGAATGATTTTAACAGGGTTTACAGATATATATTCTTTCCAGCCTGGTTATATTATTATGTTAATAATAATTACACAAATGAGTATGCACATTATATTTCAATATTTTAGACAGCAAACATTTGTTTTATGATGAAAGAATCTTAGGTGGGTAAAGCAGACTTTATAAATCTTCTAGTCATCCCGTCCGGCCTTGGTGGGATAATGGAGAGAGAAATGGAAGGACACCTACTGAGAATTATCTCAGACCGTAAGCCTTAATAACAGAGGAAGCTGAGAAATACAGCGGCACGCATGGATGCTTGGTGAGCCCTAGCTGCCTCACACAAGCCTACTTTTTAGAAGTTAGAGACGCCCCTGTTACTGTTCCCCATCCCGGAGAATTGATCTTATCACTCTGGTCCTTCCATTGTGAGTCTCAAATTTCATTGATCATTTCTCTGGGACACCTCCAAGTCCTTCCACAAACTATATTTCTGGTGGGGAATGCTGTGATATTCCAGTGTGGGCATGACCCTCTTAAAAATATTTTAGTATTCTTTAATTTAATTTTGTAATGCAAGAAAAAAAATTCCCTATGATTTTCTCCTGGTGCCAAGACAGCACTTTATAGATGATGGAGACAGAATGATCTAGAAAATGTACTGACTGAGCTATTCTAATCAAGAAATTTGCTTATAATCTTACATGACTTTTACTGGTTACCACTCTGAAATTTCTAAGCATTTTCTCCTACTTATGTGGTCATATACCTTCTAGTCATTGACTCTTTATTTTTAAAACATTTTTCTATTTAATTCCCTTTCAAACAAATATTAGTTTTCTATCACTAATATAAAATTTTAATGGCACTGAGTCTCTTCACATCACCAAAAATACCTATATTTAAGGTGTCCTTAGAAGTTTTACCTAATTGTATTCAAAATGCATTATTTGACTCCATTTCTAAAGTTAAATAACATTTGATAATAAACTCACCCAGAGAAAATACTGCTCCGTCCTCCTCATGCAGAAAGACCAATTTAGTTGAGACTTCATGTGATGCTTGAGGGTATGTACAGAGTAAAAACAGTCAGTTATCACACCCATGCTTCTTCAGATTTTTCTCTGTCAGATGGTGCCCAGGGTGTCTTATTGAACTCTGTTTTAGTCTTGATCCAGAGGATTCCTGGCAAACTAGTCATTGATAATAGTAAGAGCTCCAAGATTCCAAACCATGCAAATCCTTGTGTATAACTTTAGGAAGAAATCTAAACCAAGTGGCAAATTCAAGTATCAAATTGACCTCTGAATCACGGATGACTTGGGGCCTAGTGAATTGAATATGTTAAAGCATTGATATTCTACACTACGCGCGCGCACACACACACACACACACACACACACGTACGTTCATACTTCAAACTAGCTTAAGGCAAAAGAGACTATAGTAGCCCAATGTAACTTGGAAGTCAGGGCACTGAACTAAATTTGAGCATGGATGGATGCAGGGATTCAAAATATCTCAAGACCACGCTACTGTATATGTCTCTCTGCTCTGCTTGGTCCCACTGTTGGGCATTTCTCTATACATGTAACAAATGCTTGCAATCCTGATTGTTCCTGAAATCATGCTGGTGAAGATCCGTTGCACCATTTCCATTCCAGTACCTTGATTTTATTAATAAAAATCCCTGAATTGGCACAATGCTAATTGAAATCTCCATGGTCTATGCTGGGTGGCTTTTAAGGTACATTCCTAAATTTAGAGTAGATGCCCCAAGTTCTTAGAACCTGGTCACGTTTATTCCACTCCTGTTCAAACTTATACTCAATCTCAGGTGGGCTCCCCTCACACCCAAGTGTGCAACAGCATTTTCATTTCTTCTATCTTCCTACTAATTTCCTCTTCCTCTGGTTCGGCCTGCCAAATAACCAGTACCTTGTAAAAATATGCAATCCCTCTTGATTCAGTAACAGAGAAGTGTTCCTCGTGTTCCAGCACAGACAAAAGGGAGAACTGGACATTAATAACATTCTGTTGTTTGGTTGGTAAATACTAAATAAGGCAAAATAATCAATCACTCTAACATATTTTGTTTGGATTCCAGGTCAGAATAGATTGTTTTCCAGCTTCTCTGAAATTACAGTCATTTTGATCTTGCCAATAGCCATTTCATAAACGTTATGTGGTCTATGCTGGGACAAGCCTTACAGATATGAAAGGTTGAAAATATCCAAATAGCAATCTAAAGTACCAAGGCTGGCTAAATTGTAAGAGCGCCTCGAAAGATGTACGTTCGATCAGATCGTTACTCACAATTCCAGTAACACAGGTCAAAAGAAGTTTTTTCATATATCAGAGATTGGACCCAGATAATTTGCTGGACATCTAACACGTTAGAAAACAAATAAACCATTGCATCTCTGTTAGTGTGTCCTGAGTGCTGAGTGCAATCAATATACGTGATTGCTCTTTAAATAATACCAACACTTCCTCCAAATAACATGATGGTCTCAGGCTTTTTGCTCCCATCTCAGTTCGTATGTTAGGGACAATAAGCACGGCATTTACACATCTCGTGGCAGGATCATTAGCAATTTCTTTACAGAGAAAATAATTTTTACATGTATTATTGTCATAGAAATCACAACACATAATTTATGAATAAAGAGAGAAATAACAGAGAGACTGAAGAAAATTATTCTCATTTCAAGAGAATACTTACAGAAAGCTTTTTATAAATTTGTTTCTTGGTCATATATCTCATTAAATTCCAAAATATTTATCTCAGTACATTTTGAAAAATTGAAACTATAGTTTGCATACATTTTAAATGTATTTAGATCACAATTGTTTAGCTGTGGCATTATTTATGAGTTCTTTTAATATAATACTTTGGTATTCCCAGCAAAATCATGCAAAGGTTCATTAGATTTAAATAGTATGTAACAAAACTGTACATGCATGATTATACTGTTTAAGTCTAAATTTACAGACTTTAAAAATGAGAATTTTCTTGTTTGTATTTAGTTTTCAGCTGTGCTTGTGTTGTCATGATCAAAAACAACATTTTCGAAATGTGATATGTGGGTCAATGCTTGTATCCAGAACCAAAGTTTTTTATTGATGTATTGATTTTTGAGGGCAATTATGGTGGTTTCGGACTTTAAAATTGCTATTAACCACAATATTGTCGGGGCAGTGGCAAAGCTGTGCTACCATTCAGACTGATATTTATTGACCCTTTTCAACAATAAGTATGACTTACTAGACACCAGTGTTCATCAACTATTTCTTTTCTGACAGTTATGGTGCTAGAAAAAAGAGAGACTTAAAATGTGTGTTTCATCACCAGCTCCATAGGTGCAGCAAATTAATTAGTGTTTTATGTATGTTTCTATAGCACCCACATGTGCCTCAAACAGAACACTTGCTGCCTAATATGGTTTCTTTTGTACACGACTTAGACGTTCCTTAAATTCCAGTGGCACACTTAACAACGAGGTCCTTAAATATTTGTCAGGGAATACATATTTTCAAATGAATGAATTTATGATGGACAAATAAGTTTCAACCAGAAAAACAAGTCAAGAGAAGCATGTTCAATAACACTGTGTGACAATTGAAGTGTTCCAGACCATGCTGCTCAACACAGGAATCACTAACCGCATGTGACAATTGCAACTTGATATGTGGCTACTGCCACCGAGTTTTAAATTGTAGTCAGTTTTAAAGAAGCTAAATCAAAATATGAAGAGATATCTAGTCAGTGGCTACTGTATCAGCCTGTACATTTCTGGAGCTTCTTCGAAGAATAAACTTTGGCAATCTTTCAAAAGCATAGGTAATTCTCTTTCTAGAATGTTGTCAGTAAATCAGAAGTCTGAAGTGGAATGAAGCCAAAAATCTCCCTACAGCTATGAGACACAGGTCATAGTCAAGTTTTCATTGATAAAGACCCCCTCAAAAAAAAAAAAACAAAACACAAATTGTTACATAAAGAGCAAGACAGCCAGATATAAAGACCCCAAAATTAATGACTTTTGCTCTTGTGATTAGTTTCTGAAACCCAGAGCAAAAATCAACTAAAGTAGAAGCAGAAATTAATTACTGAACCCCAGAGCAAAAATCAATTGATATAGAAGCAAAAATTAATTACTAAACTCCAAAGCAAAATCAGCTAAAGTAAAGCAAAGAGATGCGAACCCTCTCTGCAAAAAAAAAAAAAAAAAAAAAAAAAGGAAATTTAATACAAGAGTGTCATGGCCAGCAGAGTTGGCCTAAAAGGCAGTGACCATTATTAATGTTTATTCACCTGGAAAGCTGCAGGTCTCAGGCTTGAGCTTCTGGCATGCAGTAATGGGCTGCATGACTTGTTTTTTGTTCTTCAATCTATTCCTCTCCCCATATGCTCGCTGAGCTTCTGGAAGGTTCAGAATTATACATACTAATCAATTCTGCGTCTATTATATTTAGTCCTATCATCTGTAGCCTGAAGATGTTATTCTTTTGAAAGTATATTTTTAAAAAAATGACACCTATTAAGTAAATTAAACCCTTTGCAGAAAATTTAAGTCTTGCTTGCAACTAAGCAATGTGATTTTTTTCGAAGGAGATCTTACTAGGTCTTTTTTGTGAAGGTGTAAACAGGAGTAACCAGGCTGTTTAGTATCTAGAAGTTACAGTTTCATTATGATCACAGGAACAATAGTTTCCAATAGTTGCTTTGTTTGTGTCAGTGAAGGTGGGAAGAAAAAATATATATATAAATACACACACATATATAATCATGAAAAGAAAATGTTATGTGTGCTATTACATAAAGCAATCCAAATTCTAATGTTCTGTGTTTTGAAATTCACTAAGGGGTGTTGAATGTTTTTTTAGATACATTGTCTCAGATAGAAATAAGGAACTGCAATGGGAAAAAAATGCCCTATGTTTTGTATTAAAAACACATTAAGTCTCATAAAATGACAGAATATGACATTTAACATAGTTGCAATATGTTTGTGGAGGTATGAGGATCATTACTATTGTTCATTTACCTATTCCCTAGATAACTGTAGTGCTCATATGAAAACAAGCTTATAGGAATATGGTATGATTTAGAGTCACATATCCATAATGATCTTTTAATAGTTTCTGGTAAGATGCTAGTCTCTCTGAGTTTCTTTACCATTTAAATAGTTACAATGTTTTTTAAAGTATACGGTTTCAATTGGTAAACTATGGGGATGCCTTTGTAACAGGGTGCAGCCAGAAGGTGGGCCCAGATAGGGATTTGTAATGGGGTCTAGAACTCAAGGTGTCCAGGGAATATTAGAAATATATGTATAGGATGTCCTCACCCCCACAAGTCCGAGCTGGGGGGATGGGACACGGGGAGCAGGGCCATTCAGAGATGTTTTATGTAAAGCAGCTTTGCAGCCAACCTCTGGTGTGCTCATTTAACATATATGTAACCTTTAACTGGTTTCATAGATATATTAAATAGCTGTGGCCATGCTTTGAGCCAGGGGATGGAAGGGACTGCCACCCAAGATGTGACTGGGAGGCAACTCCCCCTGGTCACAGCACCTGCGTGAGAGCTCGGAGATGATTGTCTCCATGCCATGGGGCCACATGTGCCCACAGTTACCATGGCAGCCCAGAAAAGCTGGAAGAATACAGGAGTGCTGGTAGGTGTAGCTGATTGAAGGAGGAGTCAGAAATGGGGCTGCAGAGGAAGATGGGTACGGGGATTTAAATCCAGGTGCAGCAGCCATGCCGAGAGGGAGGAATATATGGCTTTTGGCGAGAGGGGAGAACCTGCAGCTCTGGGGCTCCCTTTGCCATGCAGCTTAGGAAGCTGGGAAGCAAGGTGCAGCAGTGATGCCAAGCTCTCTCTTAGCAGTTCGGAAGAATGAAGGAGAGACTCTGCAGGAAGGAAAGGCAGGACCACGAGGCTTTGGAGGAGTGGAGACATCTCAGCCTGGGAGAGGGAAAGAGAACCACGTGGCTTTGGGGTTGCTCCTTTTGCCACATGGCTTAGGAAGCAGGAGAGACTTTGCCTGGAAGAAAAGGGAGAAAGAGCTCTTACTGGTGGGCCATGAGAAGGTGCCACATGGTTTTGGATTAACTGGAGATTGCGGTGGCGACACAGTGGATGGTGCCGGAACTGAGGGGCTGCCTGAATCACAGACTTCTACTTGTTTCCCTGAGATACGGTACCCTGGACTGGGCAAAGGGGAGAAGGAAGGACTGTGTGTGTTTATGGGTATTCTAGAGAACTCTAGCATCTTAAAGGAGACCATAAGTCATTACTCCAAGCCTGTATAACTTGAAAATAAATAATTCCTTTCCTTTTCACCAGTCTCTGGCACTGAGAGACGTCTTTCCTTCAGCGGTGAGCATAATGAACCTAGAATGGGGGGTGGACCCCAGGAGCACAAAGGAGGCTTCTTTTGGTAACAGTATATCGTTGGGTGCCCCCGCCCTGTTCTGTAACACCTTGATTTTATCCTAAAGTTTTAAAAATTAAAAGAATACACATGAAAAACATGCAGGGTTTTAACATTTTTCCAGTGAGCTAATATATTTTTTAAAGATTGTTTTAGTCACTGACTTCTATTTATCACTTTTAAGAGTTTTTCAAATGTGTAATAGTAGAGTTTATTAATTTGCTACTTTAATTGAAATATTTTCGTTGCATCCATTTCCCAAAGACTATGGCAGGTTTTAAGTAAAAACGAGATGCTGAGTAACAGGGGACACTATGACAGGTTATTTTGGCATATATTCTAAGATTGATATCAGTTGTCTTCAAGATGGTGTTTTTCCATGAGGAAATCTGTGAAGGTAAGAACGGGTCCAATATTTCATGAAGATCAATCACTCACACCTTAGGAGTGAACCAAGCTACCTCATTTGTCCCAAATACTAGACTGCTTTCCTTTGAACTAAAATTAATTCAAACAAATAGTGGGTGAGAACTTCCCAAATTATGGAAAGAACTACATGCTCAAATCCAAGAAGCAAAGGGAACACTTTCGTTTCCTTAATCCAAAGAGACCCTCTTGAAGACACATTGTATTAAAACTGTCAAAAATGAATGACAAAGAAAAATTCTCAAAGCAGTCAGGGAAAAGAAGGAAGTAACCTCCGAAGGAAAGTCCGTCAAGTTATCATCGGACTTCTCAGCTAACTCTACAAACTAAAAGAGAGTGGAACCAAATATTTGAACTACTGAAAGAGGAAAATTACTAGCCAAGAATAATATCTCCAACAAAGTTATTCTTTCAATATTCAGGAAAAATGAAGACTTTACAAAGAGAAGCTGAGAGAATTTATCACCAGAAAATCTACATTGCAGAAAATACTCAAGGGAAGTTATTCTACCTGAAACAAAGAGCAAAAGGTCACAATACTATAAGTAAGACCACTGAAATTATATCAGCTTAGTAGCTAAATTGAATATCTCATGCTTAGCGGAGTAGTGGATGCTTATAATTAATATAAAATTAGTTATGCATTATTTTCTAAATTCTATTTATTTGGTGATCAAACCCCTCCAAAATATGTGTTAGATGAAAGGAAGTAATTTAAAAAGACCCTTTAATGAAAATTTTGAGATTTTAATTAAAATTAATACAATCAAAAATTCTTTATAATTTCACTTATAACAAAGAAATAAAGTGTAGCTAGAAATAAAATTTGAAATTATAAACCCATAGTGATGTTTTCCATAGCAACTTAAATGTAACTTAGAAGGAAGAATGTTGAAAATTTTAAAGTAAACTGTATACTTAATTTTGATATATGCATACATTTTTGCTTTAAATTTTTTGGTAATCACTTAAGAATATTGCAAAACTTCATTCAAACTTTGATTAAGAAAAGGTACATCAATCAGCCCTCTTAGCTGACTTTTCCCCTCATGTGTCAAAAGTCCCTAGATATTGAAACTAATATAGTATTTTATATGAATTATAATTTTAAAAATATAAAATGTAAGTAAATAATATAAAATGTAAGTAAATAAAAGTTTTTTTTAAAGAAAGCCATAAATACTCAATGGCTTTTAAACAACTTTTCTTCTATCTCTGCTCTTTCCCACATGACCACAAAATATAAATCTGAGCCAGGATGCTTGTAAATCCAAGGTCACTAAATAAGTGAATAACTTTGATAGTTTTAAAATTTATTTGACTTATAAATCCAAAACCCACTGAATTTAAAAGAGTTTTATTTAGTAATTGAATTAATCTTTATAATATAAAATTTTATTTTCAATATATATCAAATGACATTCTCTAACAATGATTTTCAAAATGAACTTTCCTTTTAAATTATTCAAGCTAATCACTGACATTGAATGATAAGCTAACTTTGGTAGACGTAGACACATGCAGAATATTCACTGCCCATGTTAAATTATACAGTGTATTATATGCTTAGAACTAAGATGGACAAAGATGAAAATCTGATCTCACTGTATTGAAAGCCAACTGACTTTTCTCTTAGCATCAGTCCATCTGTTAAAAGTAAAAAGATTTATATAAAATTACTAAGGAACATGAAGCATTCAATTAGGGACTGATTCTATGGTTGCGTACTTTCCATTTTTCAAAGATAGTATTATCAGTGAATTATTTTAACTTAAAATGTATTCAACAAGCTAGTTCAAAATCTAACTAAACTTCCATTTTTTTCAGAAATTACCAAAATTTAAAAGTAAGTTTTTAACAATCAAAATAAACTCTCAGTAGCTTTGTGATCTTTAATAAAAATTGTTCACAAATATAAACTTCATCAAAATGTGCTTCTGCCTTTCTCTGATATATAAAAGAGGACTCACAACATACAATTCAAATCTTTTTAGGACACAATCTCTAAAATCCAATTGATTCCCTTCATTTAAAGAACAGAGCTTTTAGAATATGGATTAAGTCAAACAGTTTTTTTTATGTCAGTTGTTCACTGTTGAATTAGAAATGGTTCCTGTCCTAGTTTATAGTATGTCAAGGAAAGAAAACAGTTTTCAAAATAAGTGTCTATGAAACACTTGGTTGTTTGTTTCTTTAGCTAAGAAAGTTCACTAAGTCAGCTTATCTTCTGGCCTTCAAACTGGAAGCCTTTCCTAAATAAATTAGCTTCAATATAATAAGCAAATTAGACTTCTGGGAAGTAGGTTCAAATGTCATAAGGCCAAATTTTGATTCCTTTTTTCAAATCAAGTAAATTATTTTGGACCGTAAGCATTTATTAAAATAAAAATGTATATAAATAGTTTAACAATTCCTTATTTATTAAAACTAAGCATCACTCCGGTGGACAGAGAGGGATAATGGGGGAAAAATAGGGGAAGGGCCGTCAAGGAACATGTATAAAGGACACATGACCAAAGCCAAGGGGGTAGGTTCGAGGGTGGGAGGCAGCAATAGTTGGGGTGGGGGAGAGGGTGTAGTGGGGGAAAATGGAGACAATAATTTTAATTGAACAATAATTTTAAAATTATAAAATAAAAAATTAATAATATAGATTTTATTTACTTAAAAAAACTAAGCATCATAATTTTTAGGCATTGACATGCGTACAGTAGTAAAATAAGAGATTGTCAATAATAAAAAGATCAGTGACCTTATTTACAGTTAACTTCTAAATTCAGCTTCATTAAACGGATAGCCTGGTTCTTTATATCATTGTGTTACTGAGAATGAGATATTCATTGTGTATTATTCAGACATTTAATGTGTTTGTTTACTAGGACTGCCAAAATACATTGTCATACTAGGTGACTTGAAACAATAGAAATGTTATTATCACAGTTCTGGAGACTAAGATTTCCATGTCAAGTTGTAGATGGCACCATTACCCCTCTGAAGGCCCTAAGGAAGAGCTCTTCTTTCCTTCTTCCTAATTTCTGGTGGTTCCCAGCTATCCTTGGCATTCCTTGGCTTGTAGCTGCATCACTTCAGTCTTTGCATCTGTTTTCACACGGCCTTCTGTGTTATCCTCTCCTCTTCTTATAAGAACACCAGTCATTGGATTTAGGGACCACTTTGAGATCCTTCTTAATTAACTTTACAAAAACCTTCTGTTCAAATAAGACCACATTCATAGGTACTGGCATTTAGGATTTGAACATATCTTTTAGGGATACACATATAACTCATTGCATGCTCTAATTAAGTAGTTAGAATAAAAATTGAACTCATCCTTTTTCTATCATAAGAATTCTTAAAGTCTTGCTAAATGTATAAAATGTCCAAGATATGGAAGAAATGAGATGAGGAGTATATAAAAAGAAAATTAGTTATCCTTATTTATAATTACTTCCTATATTCATCCTCCCTCTCCCTCTCTCTCTCTCTCTCCTCTCTGAAATTTCTTATACTTCTAATAGGATAAAGAGAGAAAAAATATCTTACCCCCATGATAAATGTATTTTCCTCGTGAAAGAAACAAAAGGAACTGATGCAAATATTCTACTTCAATAAGTTATTATCTTCAGGTAAACAGCTTATTTGGAAGTTCAATTCAATTATTAAATTATTTTATATTTCTAATTTTACATACTTTGTCAGTATAAATCATTATATAATTGCATCTACCATTTATCATTTGTTAAGTCAATAAACTTTATTGTCTTAACAGTATTATGACTATGTAAATTAAAACAGTATCTTTTAAATATCCTAAATAATCAACACTAAGCCAAACTTTCTAATAGTAAAATCCAAAAATACTGGCAAGACCAAATGTTGGCAAGGATATAGAACAGCAGGGACTCTCACTCAGTGCTGGTGGGAATGAAAAATGGTAAAGCCACTTTACAAGAGACTTTGGCTATTTCTTACAAAAGTTTCTTATCATAAGATCCAGGAATCCCACTTCTACATACTTACCCAAATGAGTTGAAGACTTAACATCCACCAAAAAACACACTAATGAATGACTTTGGAAGTTTTATTCATAATTGACCAAAACTGGAAGCAACCAAGACATCCTTCAAAAGGTGAATGGATAGTCTAATTCTGGTACTTTATTCCATACAGTGGAATATTTTCTAGTAATAAAAAGAAAGGAGCTTTCAAGCCACAAAAAGACATGGAGGACACCTAAAAGTATATCGCTAAGTGAAAGAAGCCACTCTGAAAAGGCTGCATACTATGTGATTTCAAATTTAAGACAGCATAGGAAAAAGCAAAATCATGTTGACCAAAAAATCAGTAATCATCAAGATTCAGAGTAGGAGGAGGTGAATGAAAAGGTGTGGTGCACGGGGTTTTTAAGGCAATGAAACTACTGTGTATGATACTGTAAAGGTGATTGATATGTGACATTACACATTTGTCAAAAACCACAGAACTCCACAATGCAGACTGAACCTTAATGTGAATAATGGAACTAAGTTAATAATAATGTATTGATATTTGTTTATCAATGATAACAAATGTTCCACACTAACCAAGCTGATAAATAGGGGACACTGTGGGGAGAAGGGATATATGGGAAATAAACTCTCTCTTCCCCATTTTCTGCAAATCTACGACTGTTCTAAAAGTTAATCTATTCACAAAAAGTAAAAATAAAGATAAAGCTGTGTTTCTTTTTAGCCTCAACCAAATTTGATTGAAACAATGCAGCCCTTGAGAGTTACCTAGGATGACCCTCCTGACGTGCGCCGGCAGGTGTACCAACAAGTGTTCTGTTGTCCGCTTCTCTGTATTTTCTGGAGCTCTCTAACAATGACATCTAAAAGCCAGCCAATAAATCAAATCTCTTCTTTGAGAACTAAATCTCTGAACATAAACTTATTAGCATTTTAGACTTTCTGTCCAACAGGAAATTACTCAACCAATTTATTTTCATTCCTTTGCCTGCAGGATCTCTCTCAACCTCTTTAAAATGGTATATGACAGAGACTTAAAATTTCATTTTGAAAAATACCACTTCCTATTAATTTTATAATAGTTTATATCAAAGAAAAATTACCTCTGTTAAATGACAGCATCGATACTCTAATATGTGTTTAAGTTTTCATTTCCTCTGTCTCCCTTGGGTCTCTCTCGGGCAGAGCCGCCCAAAGCTACAGAACGTGGCTTTTCCTTTCAGTCATGTTAGTACTGCCTTTTTGTGTTTGTTTAAGGTTTCCATGTTTGTGTAGAATTCATAACTTTAATATAAAGAGCACTCCTTGAATTCACTGAATCTAAACACAGAGAAACAAACATATTTCTCTCAAAAATATGTTTTTCACCTTTCTATAATACTACCACAAATACCACCAAACTTTTGAAAGTGCAAAACATTGAGGAAAACCTGTATTTTGAGAGTTTGGAGATTTCGTTTTGATTTGTATGGGGATAAACTATGCCAAAGAACACTGCCAAATCATATGAACTAAATTTATTACGGTTTTCTATGAAGTTATATTACTTTTAATTTTAAGTAAGTATAATGCAGGCTTCTGCTGTTTTTAAAGATATTTATTTTATAATAATAATACATAAATTATAGGTTAGCATTTGAAATATAAAGGGAGAAATAGCATTAATAATTTGTTCAAATGCAGCCTATTTTAACCTTGTTGCAACATTCACATGGCCTTTTGTGGAATGAGCTATATGATCTTTGTGTTGATTTCCCATTACCCCAAGATTAGCAGAATGTAAAGCCTCCATAAACTATTATCTCTACCTAGGGAGTATGGGGGTTCTTTGTATAATGTACTGCATAGCATCTAACTGAAAAATCGAATTAAGTAGAACTGCAGATGCTAAAAGAACCTACGTGCTTTCAAATGTCTATGTTATTTGCTGACCTGTAGATAACATTTCAATTGTCTATGTGATTTGCTGACCTGTAGATAACTTTACAATTGTTTATGTGATTTGCTGACCTATATATAACTTTCAGCTTGCTACTTTCAAATAAATAATAAAGTCCAATAATAATAATGGCTTTTTAGTAACTAAATGTCCTGTGATTGTCAACTCGACTACATGTCTCTTTTCTTAATGGTGACCCAAAATGCTTAGGTAAGTTTGAACTTTCGTGAAATATTTATTTGGTTGTATTTGCAAATTATATACTCATGTGAATAAATGAAGTATAAAAAGCTTCCATTTCTACTTTTATAATTGCTTTATCTTCCTCACGTTTAATGGTTCTTTGCCCAGGTGCCTTTTTGCCTCCATTACCATTTCATTGGCTTCCCTGGCACCCCATTGTGGCATTCTATATCGCACTGGGCATGCTACAAAATTATGTATTTTTCCCAAGACTCTTTGGCAAGGGCACGAACTTTTGGCGAGCAGAAGCGGCCCCAGGTGTGGGCTGCTGCACCATCAACAGCACAGAGATCTAGTTGTGTTCAGCAGGCATGGCCGAAGCAGAGATTACAGGAAAAAGAGACAGTGGTTGTAGGAACTCAATAGTGCCAGGTTTAAATAGGCAGTATAATTACAGTTCCCCAAGCAAGTCACTCTTTATATTGTTTTGAGCTGTCAATCTTTAGGGCCAAGGAATAAACTTTGGAGGAGCTGAATTCTGATTCCTATTGCTTGTCCATAAGCTCAAAGATCACTCCACCGCATGGTCTCACTTTATTTCTAAAGAGTTTTAGTATACATAAAAAAGTAAATTTCCCAAGGTTACAGCTTTGTCAGCATCAAGTGATTCCTCAGAAACAGGTAGTAGAAACGGCCAGTGTGTCACAGGACTAAATGTCTGCTCATGAGAGGTTTAAACAAAACATTGAAATTAGAGATTTTTTTAAAACACTGAATTGGAAACAAAGAACCCCAAATGAGACCTGTGATGGTGGTTTCCAACACTGAACATTTTAAATTTTGCAAGAAGACATTTTTTTAAATGCTCTTCTCTGAGAGAGGAGTATGCCTAATTGGGCTAAAATTCAACCCACATTCCCAAATTGACTTCTCCCAGGAGAGTTCCGATTTATATTCAAGTAGATTATAGATAATTGTCATCCTGTCAGAAAGAACACTGAAAAGGTATCCTCAGATACCACCGAATTTTTGTTTCATCTTTGGCAAAAGCTAGCAGGTTCTGGCAGCATAAATTGGCCTCAAGCAAAATGATCTGGAAGCCTAATGCTCAAGAAAATGGAAATGTGTTTGTTTTCTAAACTAAGTATGATTGAGGCAAGCCCTGTGATAATCTTTTATGGCATGAAGTCTTTGGTCTCTTTAAAAAGTCAGGCATGTCAGAAAGCTGGTTCTGCAAATGCAGAAGCACCTCTGTACCTGGACCCACTCCAGATGGGCAGAGACCCCACTGTGGCTGTTGAGGAAGCCCAGCACTCTGCCTGCATTGGGAGTGTCTGTGGTTGAAACCCCACAGGCAAAGACAGTGTAGAAGCCTCTGGACTTTTCACTCACAAAATAAGAGAACTCAAATTCAGGTTTCAATCCCTTGGCCAATGGACTTTCACTTGCAAAGGGAATTAATATTTGGATATTAATTTTTCCCATGAAACTGATGAGTGGACATTCAAATTTGTTTTAGTCCTGTGTTGCTAGCATCTTATTAGTGGGCCACAAGCACAAGATTACACAAGCCGAAATACTACCCCAACATCTCCACTTCTTCCTTCACCTGACTACTCCTACTAATCCTTTGCAGCTCCACTTAATCTTCCTTCAGGACATCTAAACACAGTCTAGGTGTTCTGTATGTGCTCCATAATACTGGCATTAGCCCTTGTCGCCACCTACCACTTCGAGCCATCATGAACTAATACTAGTGTGAACCTCCACTAGCTATGAACATCGCCATAGCAGGGAACCTGCTGTTTGTGTTCCCAGAGCTTAGCACAGGTCCTAACACATTGTTAAGTGTTTATATTTCCGAAAATTATTCATGAAGATGAGAAGGAAAATAATATCACTGCCAGGAATGGGAACACTGACGATGGAAGCTGACTTGGGGACTGAGAATGCGTATTTCTGCTTAGGGAAAGGTTGAGACTGAAGCAGTACTGGAATTCCCAGGGAATGGTCTGGTAGAGATTTGTCAATACAGAATTAAGCTTTTGATTATAGGCATAGGTTTTAACCACATGAGTGTCTATGATAATTGAAGGGGTAAATGCAAACTAGGTTTTTAACATTAAGAAAAAACAATGACACAAATCTTTAGAAGAAATTATGGAAATTACTTTTACAGTCTTGTGTAAGGATTAACATTTCATTTGGCTTTCTGTTGTTGATACGGTGGGAGATTTATTTGTTTTGCTGACTGGCTTCATAAAGCGGCTGCTGTTGTACAAAGGAGTATTGTTTTTTGTTCTGAGGAAGAATAAAGACTGATATTAAAGCACAAAAATGCAAAGATATTCTGATTCATATATGATTTAATATATGTTTTGATATAAATAAAGGAATACTTCATAGTATATATTTAGCATAGGAAAGGAATATCTTTAAGATCCCAGAAAATTTTACGAATTCCCTTTAAGGAATCCATCCTGAAACTGATATAGTCACACAAAAATGAGAAAATTATTGAGCTGGAGGAAAATATTTGTGATAAACATAAAATCGTGTTTTTACATGACACAATATTTCTTGTGCAGATGTTTAGAAGAACATTGCTTTTTTTGCACTTTTAGTTTCACACTGTGTTTTCAGTAAATGCCCCAAAACTGAATGAAGATACTTATATTTCCCTAAACAACTCCACTTTCCCAAATGGATAGATATTGATTTCGTAAATGCCTTTCTCCTCCCCCAAAATAATGTGTTTCTGTCAGTCACACACCCCAGTCAGCACTTAACTGCTAATTGTAACATAACAATGGATGTAGGAAATGGAAACACACATTCCTGGTAGAAGATAGAAAATACATTTCACAAAAAAGTCTTTCACATCAATAAAAAAGAAAATACCCTAAGATTAAAACGTAATTCTCTCTTTATTTCATCTTAATAAAAGTTTCACATTGAAAATTGTATAGCCATAGCAAGAGTCATTTGAGATACAGTTTGTAATAAACCTTGCTATAAGGGAATATGATCTGAGCTGATTAGAAAATCTCAGGCACCAAGGATTAGTGTTGACAGCAGGCATGTTGCTTTTGCTTTTACTGTTCACTTTTCATCTTCAAGTTTAAAGTTGAGACTGATGTACATATTTAGTAATTAAGCTACTGGCTGCCTAAGATACAGCTTACCCTAGGGCATTATTGAAAGCATAATTGGATAGCTGGAAAGGGCCTTGAACATCGTTCTGCTCCAGCAGCCTCATATCACACGAGGAAACTAAGGTGATGAGGATGCGCACAGCCCTTGCATACATCACACAGTATTTACCACGCTGAGAAAGGTCACACATGCCTGTGACCTTCTCCTTGGAACTTAGCCATAGGAAAGATGATGTGCCAGTCACTGCCAATCTGCATTTGTGTGCGTGTGTCATCATTAATAAGGAAGTTCACTTCTTTATTCTTTAAGTACTTTGTGTGCGCCAGGTACTACTATTGGGCAGGGCTACAGTGGTGAACAACACACATAATAGATTGTATTCCTAATTTTCATTAAGTTTGCCTTCACTAGGAAGAAACCCCAAGAAAATAAATAAATTATATGTAAATCAGAATCATACAGTAAATACTATATTATGTAATTATAGAGGGTGGATATAGTTTTATAATCTGTAATGTAATAAATAATCTAAAAATCAGTGCCATGAAGAGAATTGAGATAGAGGGATATAATAGAGAATGACTTGGTGGTTACTTCAAATTGGGGCTCAGGGAAAGTCTCTCTGAAAGGTGACTTGAGATATTAAGATACGACTTGAAAGACAAGGGGAAACCAGCCATGAGAAGATGAGGAGGGAACTATTGCCAGGAAAAATGAACCAGGGAGTACAAAGATGCTGTGCTAGGGCTGATCTTGGCTCTTACAGAACATGAGGAAGGCCAAGGTGGCTGAAGCCTGGCGACTAAAAGTCGTGGGAATCATACGAGATGAAGTCATCAGTGTTGATGGGAGATTGACCATACAGGGCTTGGGGATAAGAAACCTACTTTATTTTAAATATCATGGAAAACCATTGAATAATCTTAATATGAGGAAGAGAGTAGGGAGACCAAAAGGATAATCTGAGATTTTGACAATTCTTCCGTTTCTTTAGAAGGATGAACAGACAGAGGGCAACTGTGGAAGCAGGGACACTCAGGTGGCTATTTGGATAATCATGGCAAGAGATATTCATGGTTTTCACAGGATGGTAGAGGTGGAGATAAGATATCCTATCTTTAATTCCCCAGGTTGGTTCAATTTGCTCTACTGAATGGTAGCAGAAGAGTGAAGGAAAAGCTAAGAAGCAGCTTTCTAAGACAAGGAAGAAAAGCTCAATCAGTAGGTCTGACTATCAAATTCCCTCCTCAAAAAACCAAGCAAGTTAGTAGGTTCTCACCAATAACACGACTTTTCCTTTTATAAGAAATAAGGTCTATTTCTGCTGCCAAATAGTATGCTTCCTGATAATTTTAAAATGCCTTTTTACTGAGACTTTTTAAAATGAAAACTGAGATTCTAATAACCTTTTAAAATAATCAGCACTTTTACTTGTAGTGATGTGTTTCTTCAATTTCACAGAAGACATTGCTACATTTGTCAATTTTTGCCACAAAGCACAATGAAATAGGATAATTTGGATGACCAGACAATAAAAAAAATTGATAGCAGCTTTTGTCACAAAGAATTTGTTGTGTCCCTTGTTGCACTAGCACAGCAAAATGATTCATAAGATTCGGTGTATGCCTAGGCTTAGAATTCATCCCTTCACACTTTATTTTTAAAAGTCACCATACTGGGCCACTAAACATGTTAGTAGAATACAGAAGTTAATAAGTATAAGACAGAAAAGCATAATAAATAAGTAATGAGAAAATTCCAAATATATGAACATTTCACGTCTTGATTTCTAACTTGAATAATCCCTGTTTTGCGATGTTCCCAACAACAAAGTGGGCAGGGGCACAGCAAAACCATGAATACAATCCCTTCTTTAGAATAAAAATATGCTTTCAATTTTCTATTACCTGCAAAAGTGCACTCCTGTTAGTCAATCTACACTGCCAGAGGGTAGGTTGTGCAAAGTCATTTGTGAGTGACAAGCTGACATCAGCAGTTCACCCTCTCCATACAATTCAGCACTTACCAGTTACTATGGCCTCCCCCACTTGTGTTAAAGACTCAGAATTAACTGCGAATGGCCTTACTGTGCACTGTCCCATGGGACTCAAAGATCACAGATAAACTTGTCAGTGTCCATCACTATGAGCACTGACATCACACAGCATGCTCAACTCAAAAGGCAATTTTTCAATCTCACTTCTTTGTGAAATCTTAAAGTTCTGTGGAAGCCCATTTAAGAAACAAAGCTTTAAACTATTTATAAACTTGAATTTCTGGATTTATGGGAGGCAACTACACTGAGGATGAAGTTTAGTCACACCAGCAAGTATAAAAGCTGAGTATCCATAACTCAATGGCTCCCTTAAATGGTTTGTTAATTATGCAGATAGTACTCATCAGTTGCTCCAAAACCAGAATATATTCTGGCTCAGGAAAGAGTATTTAGGAAGCTGTCTATGATGGTGTGAGGTCTTCCAGATGTCAATGTGGCCTCTAGTACTGCTTCTTTCTTCCATTCATTCTTAATCATTAATAAATATTGGGTTTGAGGTCAATGTGTATTTTGTTTGAATCAGATTAACAGTTTAGCCATTTGTGATCATGCAAGAGGAAACAAATGTTCTATTTTGTCTTGTTAAGTTTGAAAAGCCTACTAAACAACCCTGGAGAGCTATCAAATAGGCATATGCATTTGCAAGCCAGGCATTACAGTGTACGTGAGAGCTGAATATATATTTATATTTATAAGCATGAGGATGAATAGAATAACAGAGTAAGGAAGTCTAAGGATTAAAACCCTGGTGTTATATTATTTTAAAGATGAAATGAGCACGGGGAACAAAGCAGGTTTAGATGGCATGGCCAATGAGAATGATAGTTTAGGATATTAGTGTGAAATCCAAGATAAAAATGTGTTCCAAAAAGGAGAAAGTGGTCTTTTTTTTTTTTTTAGATTTTATTTATTTATTTTAGAGAGAGGGGAAGGGAGAGAGACAGAGAGAGAGAGAGAGAGAAACAGCAATGTATGGTTGCCTCTCACGTGGCCCTCACTGGGGACCTGGCCTGCAACCCAGGCATGTGCCCTGACTGGGAATCGAACCAGGACCCTCTGGTTCCCAGCCCGCGCTCAATCCACTGAGCGACACCAGCCAGGGCTAAAGGAGAAAGTGGTCATTTTTAATAATGCTCCTAAACCTCAAGGAAGAGGAGTTCCTTGGATGCAGAAGGACAGGCAACCCTGATGAGAGCAATCTCAGTGCCCTGTCGGGGTCTCTCCACTGACGTGAGCCTGTATGCTAAGGAAGTGGAGAAAATGAGACAAGTCAAGGAGGTGTCTTTATTTATGAGAGTGGATAGCAAAGGATGTTTTAGGCTGGTGGAAATGAAACAAAACAGTAAGAAGCCAACGGTGTAAGGGCAGCAGGGATGACTTCGCAATCAGATCACTGAATAGGTCATGGGGAAATGAGAGTCACAACAGAACAGTGATTACTTCACTTCAGGTAACGGAAGGAAAGGTAAGGAGCACAGATGGTTCTTTTGTGGTGGGAACAAAAGGGAACTTACGTCAGCCTCTATTTTCTCACGGAAGATTTGAGACAAGATTGGGAGCTAAGAGAAGGGTTCCTGCAGGAGGTCTGAGTGGACGGGAGAAGACAGATAGGGGTAAACTATAAAATCACAACAATTGTAACACAAAAATAATGTGATGCATGCCATGAGAGACAACCTAAAATGTTAGTGTCATCAAAGAGAAAGATCAAATCCAATAAAAAGCGCAAGGCTGTGAAAGAGGAAGCATTTGGACTGGCCATTAAAGGAAGGAGGATTGTCAGAGGTAGACATGATGCGGGAAATGCAGCCCAGGATACTTTTAATAACTTTTTTTATAAGTCATAGAAAATTTGTTTTTCTGGGCAAAAAAATAATAATCAGGCTTTCATAAAGAACACTCAGATAACACAAATTACAACATTTAAATAAAATGTGTTTTGTTCTTGTGTATGTTTTTAAAATTCCTAATGTTGAACATAGGGTCTCCAGCCTATTCTGTGGTCACTTCCCCTGTTTGCATAATATAAACCAAAGGTGCAAACTTCCTAAAGGGTTTTTTTAATACATTCTATTGATTATGCTATTACAGTTGTCCCATTTCCCCCCCTTTATTCTCCTCCACCCCACAGCCCCCCATTCCCCACCCTTTAGTTTGTGTCCATGGGTCATATACATAAGTTCTTTGGCTTCTACATTTCCTATACTATTCTTAACTTCCGTCTGTCTGTTTTCTACCTACCATTTATGCTACTTTTTCTTTGTACTTTTTCCTCCTCTCTTCCCCTCCCACTCCCTTGTTATCTTTCCATGCCTTACATAAATCCCTTTAACATTTCATATAATAAAGGCTGGGTGATGATGAACTCCTTGAACCTGGTTTTTAATGTTACATTAGTGTTTATAGAATTACAACCGTTGTGTACAAATATTACGCCTATCAGCAAATGCAGGGGAAAAAGGGAAAAAGCTTTGCTTCCTTCTTTACGTGTTCATTAGTGTTCTTTCATTGCAAGTAATGGAGCTCAAGCTAGCTTAGGGGAAAAATAGGGATAAAGTTATTAGGAAAAATCAGGGATGTCTCATGACCATCAAAGGCAGATATTAGGGTTGGCTTCTCAAGGACTAGAATCTCAATCTCTCTCTTTTCTTCTCTCCCCACTCCCCAGAAGATGGTGACACCACAATTCTTAATTAGTACAATTTATCCCAAATTATGTCTGGAATCCCTTGGATCCAGTGTTAAATTCCTGAGTTAATAGGATAATATAAACAAATATAAAATAAATAGGTATTTTAAGGAGCATCCCAAAAACCCTACGTGCGGCAGTGGGGAAAAGTGAAGTGCATTCGGGGCCAGAAACTCTAGATGGTATCTACTCCAAACACCTTCTTTAAAATGTATTTAAAAAGCAACATGGGAAGTTTTTAGTGGTTGTTCTCTCTTCAAAAACCTTTGGAAAAAAGTTTTTGTATTTCATCAAGATGACAGTTCATCTTTTTTTCTGCCCTGTAGACCATGTGTGATACAGGTTTTGTGACTTCAGAAACGCAGCGGCAGAAAGCTCTCCTTTTGTACCCCCATAAACCTTCACTAAAACTAATTTTTGTAGCATAAATGTGGAGAGAGTGGGGGAAGGCAGAGGCAGCACCTACAAAATTTCATCTTGACTCAGTCCATAGAATACAATGACAATAGGTGACCAGGGACTCTCGCCTTGTGTTAATATAAAAGGAATAAGACAGTACTAACAAGGATCAGTGCAATTACTTTTCTTTGGAAACAGTTTACACAAAATTATAATTGTTTGAAACTGTGTGATTTTCTTTTTCCACTTAGTTACAAGATATATTAAAATTGAATTTCTTATGTCTTTCCTTAAGTGTGTTTTTTTGTTAGGCTCTATTAAGATGTGGGACATAAATCATGTAAAGCAAGGTGTACTTGAAACAGAATCTTTAGAACCAACAGCTACTTAATGAAACTCATCCACTCAGAGTGTCCCTGGAGGACTTGCTATGGCCACAGAGGAAGAGCTAAGCTGGAATCGAAGCCAGCTCGACCTGGGCTCGACCTGATGTCTGTCTTCATCTAATCCTTTTGAGATAGCCGTGGTGATATCCTTAAATTACCTGAATGTCAGTTTCTTTATTCATTATGAATTTTAAAATTAGTTTTCTAAGTAATGTTCTTGTGAACTAACAAGGAAAATGGGGACAGACTCATAGATAGAGAGCAGAATGACAGAGTGGGGAGGAGGTTAGGGGGTGGAGGGATTGAGCAAAAAGGAAAAGGACTCATGGACATGGACAACAGTGTGGTGAGTGCTTGGGGGAGAGGGATAAATGGTAATGGAAAAAATAATACAATGAAGATTAAAAATTAAATAAAAAGCAGTGTTCTAAGTAATGTGCATGTGAATTAAAATTAGTAATTGTGTGCTGGTAATGGGCATGTAAAATGGTACAGCTGCTTTAGAAAACATTTTAGGCCTTTCCTAAAAGTGAAACGTAGTTAATGTACAACTCGGCAATTCTACTGCTAAGATATGTACCCAAGAAAATTGAAAACACACTTCCACTCTAAAATGTATTCATAAATGTTGGTAGCAATGTAATTAATAATAGTCAAAAGGAGAAACAACCCACATGCCTATCAGTGGATGAATGAATGAACAGAATGTGATAAATTCATTCCATGGCATATTATTCAGCATTAAAAATGAATGCAGTATTGATATATGCTACACACTGGTTGAATCTTAAAAATATAAACCTAAGTGAAAGAAGCCAGTCACAAAAAACATATGTTGTATGATTCTATTTAGATGGAATGTCCAGAATAGGCAACTCTATAAAGACAGAATGTAGATTAGCAGTTGCCTAGGCAGGGGGAGATGGGAATGGCTTACAGTTAAGGGGTACAGAGTTTCTTTTTGATGTGATGAAATATCCTGATTACATTGTAATGGTAATTGCACAATTCTATGAATATACTAAAAACCATTAAATTGTATACTTTAAATGAGTAACTTTTATGGTATAACAAATTATAATTCAATGCTATTATTTTAAAAAGTGATATGATATAAACATATACAATTAATTCATGATTCACTTGTGCCCATCTCAATTCTATATGTGAACCTTCCCTTGATATTTCTATTTGTATCCCTTCATCCTACCTTAAAATAAACAGGAATAAAATGATATTATAGTATTAGTAATAATATTAGTTATAATATTAGTAATATTGACTAGTGATACTATTAGTAAAAGTTGATATTATAATATTAGTAATAATATTAGTAATATTGACTAGTGATACTATTAATAAAAATTGATTGCTATTAATTGTAATTATTTATCATTACCAAGTACCAGGAGCTGGGCTGAGCATTTTGTATTCTTTAATTAATATTCATAATAATCCTATGAGAGGTAAGTGCTATTAATCTGTTTAACACATGAGAAAATTGGAGCTAAGAAAGTTTTGATTAATTGCACCAATTTATAAATTTAATAAATACCAGAGCAGATAAACCCACTGTAGCTAATTCCATGGGCCAAAGTCCTTAGGCCTGCAGTAAGCCTGATGATGTGTGTATTTGATATAGAACACCTTGCTTGGTCATGCTTTTTGAATTTTCCCTAGTATTTTAGGTGAATTTGTCATGTAAATCAGACTGAACAGTGCTGTATCTTTGGTAGATTTTCAGTATTCCTGAGATACCTTGAGAGAACATTCAATTATTTTCTGAGTTCAATAATGTATTAATATGCATTCTGTTAATAACTAATTTCAATTGGTACAAACCATTCAATATCAACAGACTCAACAGCACCCATCACAATGACAATACTGAGGTCTAACTGTGCATCCGTTACAGAGCACCAACTGGTAACCACTGGGGTTTTGTGTGATGCACGATGTCTCAGCAACATTGCAGGAGTCTTTCCAAGATAATATCGTATAGGTAAATTAATAATTATATATTAATGCAGTGTCAGAGGAGAATACAAGGTTATTTCTGTCCTGAACTGTATATTTTTTAAAAAATTTGTAGCAAAAAAGATGCATCTCACACAGTAGAGCTTTATCTTAACACATTGCCAATAATAATAGAAGTTAACACTCACCAGAATGCTAACTATAACCTAGGTACAGGTGCTTTACATATACCATCTAATTTAATGCTAACACTGCAAACCCACTACTGTTATTATTAATTTTATTTTTTTTACAAATGTAGAATATGGGGTCAAGGGAAGTAGCTAAGCCAGGATATTAGGTAGTCCTGCTCACAACCCACACTCTTCACCACTGTGGTACAGAGACTTCTTATGCTTAAAATTTGTTTCACTTAATAAGAATCACTAAATAACAGCATAAAATCCATATGTAAGAAGGTTCTGTACTGTCTAATAAAATCACTTAAAAATTAGTGTTGAGATAGACATTTCAGAAAATAAATGGAAATATTTTCAGATTTTGATTCATTTGCTACACAGTTATCAAAATATTTTCTGATATTGCTACCATAAAGAGTCTACTTTTAGTAATCTCATAGGTCTGAGTTGAAGTAGAAGGAAAAGGAGAGTGTAGGGCAAAGAAACGCTATTATCACACACAATTGATTCCTACATAGTAACAGAAACAAGTCAGTCAAGTTCAAGTGAAGGCCTCTTGATTTATGAATCCCCAAAAGCTGTTCTTAGTCTAAATTTAAGGGTAAAATTGACCAACTGTATATGATTAGGAATGCAGGCCAAAGATTAGTGTGTATGAGTTTGGACTAGGCTACTGAGGAGCTCTGAAACAAGAGCCATAAAACTAGCCTGTATTGGCCCTTATAAACCTGAAGCCATAAAGCAAGAGGCACAATTGAATCGGTTCCAAATGGTGAGGATAAAGGTCAACATGATTTCAAGGTGGGATTCTGGAAACCAAAATAATAAAGACAAATCAATGAACAGAAGAAGAATCTAAGAGTTAGGACTAGAAGCAGAAATGGGTCAGAAATGGGTCAAATGGCAAGTAAAACATATATGGAGGGCAAAGCAGACATCTAGCTCAGATGTTTGCCAAGCCCCTGGGTGTTCCTGCACCACCTCGAAACTCAACAAATGGCAATTTTCAACTCAAGACCTTGAATTTGTTGAGGGTTCAATTGTTTACAAGCAGTATCTAAGGAGAGTGTTTAGTGGTGGTGAGCCTTTTTCTTTTTTTATATTATAGTTTCAGGTGCACAGCAGAGTGATTAGACAATCATATACTTTACAGAGTGGTCCCCCCGATATTTCAAGTGCCCATGGCACATACATAGTTATTATAACATTATAGACTATATCCCCTATGCTGACCTTATAACCCCATGACCGTTCTGCAACTACCCATTTGTACTTCTAAACCCCTTCACCTTTTTCACCCAGCTCCCCACCCCTTTCCCAACTGGGAACCATCAAAATATTCTCTATTTCTATTCATCTGTTTCTGTTTTGTTTGTTCATTTACATTGTTTTTACCATTCTTTTGAACAGTATTCATATTTTTTTTAAAAAAAGGACAGGGTTTTGGAAGACTGGCAAGAATGAAGACATTACTTTATCCCCAAACTCTGGTATAGTTCCAAAATAAACTAATATGCTAAGTATCTTAAAGCTGAGACATTGAGTCTACGAAAATAAGATAACCGTGATAATTCCTAACATATCCTTTAAAACTACAGTAGTGAGTGTGATATGAATTGGTGATAATCTGAAATTAAGGCTCATAAATTTGGGGACACGAAAGGAAAAAAGAATAAATATAAAGCAAACTACTGCACACCATAAAACACAACCTGTAGTGACTTTCCACTATCACCTTGCCATGTTAGTAAAACACACAGATAATCATATGAGAATGCAGTAGAGTTCAGGTTATTCAGTAGCCTTGTGAAAAAAAATGAACTTTTATGCAGTATATAGTTATGAGATTTATAGCACAATGTATAATTTGAATTATAAAATTATAAAACTGTGTCCTTACAGTTAAAGAATTAGCTAAATGATCTCTTAATAGATTATTACCACCTGGGAGCCTGATGACTAAGAGCCATCCCTAGTCATTTTCTCAAGGTGTATAGCTATTATGGAACTGGATAGGGAATGACAGTATTGAAATACATCACTTCAGAGTGCTTGTTGCAAATAAATATTTTTATTAGGACCCAATCACATAGCTTTTTCCAAAGATTAGCAGATCTGTTTATCAAGTGACATTCTGAACCAATTAAACTCAATTAACTTTTCCTGAAAGTATATTACAAATAATTTAATGATGATAGGGCACTCTAAACCAGCTGAGTCAACTCAGTTCACTTTTATTGAAAATATACTCTAAACAGTTTACTAATGTTGTAATAGATAATATAATTATAAATACATTTTGAAATCAGCAAAATTTTAGTGACTAGTTATTATTATTGACTATACTGGTATCTTTTCATTTATAAATGTCAGCACATTTTCTGGCATTATGAGGTATCTATGAGGTGTCTGAGCATTTGAGTTTTGAGTCAAAAAATAATTCCCTTTGTAAAATAGATTAACACTCCATTCACAATGTGCCGCACCTCATGGGTTCCATTGAGGTAAGGTCAAAATATAATTTTGTAAGTTTTTATGTCAAGAATTATGCTGAAATACATAGAGCAAAAACAAAAGAAGCAAATGATAGATGTCTGCATAATATCCGGAGCCAGACTGTAGCATGAGAAGGACTGAGATTTAAATCTCAGCTCTTCAGCTGTTTCACTGTTTCAGAATTTTAAACAATTTACACCCTTTTCAACCTCAGTTTATTAAATAGAAAAATAGGTTTAATATTGCTGGCTTTTCAGGCTTGTTAGGAAGATTTACAATTTTATATATATAACCCTTAGTGTGGCATTTAGCACACAAGGAACGCTATAGAAATTTCTGCTCGTGCAAATGTTGTTAAGTGTATTTTTTTTGTCACACTTTAGACTCTCGGAATAAATCAGAAATGGTGGTTTACCCTTCATTTAAAACTCCTTGCCTTAATCTAATTTAGATAATATTTTGTTATTAACATCTAATTTTTTCTATTCAGTAGGTATTGAGTCTTTCCCCAACTCCAACTCTGCTCTTAATTTTATTTATTTTTGGCTTTCTTTAAATTATTTACAATACCCTTTTATCATCAGTACCTTGGTATATTACTATGCACACATATTAATGTAAAATACTTTAACATTTATTAATAAATAAAATTTTACTTTTCCCCAGTAATATAAAATAACTTCAGTACTGTGCCCCAAACACTGTATTAATGCCCAGGGGGACCAAAACACGGTGTCTACTTTAGGGGCTTACCATCTAGTGTAGAATACAGGTGGTAGCCTGATGTACTATAGAGTTTCAGCATGCCAGGAGAATACATAGTTGTTACAGTTATAGCTTTTTTAATGATAATATTAAGTATGTGACAGATTAAAGTGAAATTTCAAAAAATAAATTGTTCCAGTATCAAACTAGAAAGATGAAGCTGAGAATCACAATAAATACTATAAAGAATGGCAAAATTCCGCAAACCGCTCAATGTGAAATGAAGTTGGAGAGGAATAAACAGGAAAACAGTTCAGGGATTGTGATTCAATAGACACTTGTTTCACGAATTAAATCAATGCCACTCTATGGTTTATTCAGAGATGCTTACGAGGTAAGATTGCCTCTGGGATCCTGTTAGGTAATTAATGCCCCTCTATTAATACTTCCCAGAATCTCTAATGGACGCAAATCTTTGATTTAAGTGGAACTCAACTTCTAACTCCATTCCCCAAACCTATTCCCTCTACTATGTTTGTGAGTTAGTGCACATCTCATAACCAAACTCTGGAAATAATTGATTCCATACTTCTAATCTCTTGCCCCTCTCACAACCTAAGGTATTTTTATTTTCTTTCTGCAGTGAATGATGCGTCTATTTCCCTCTTTTTGCCTTCCTCATGTTGCCC